>CAWVNZ010002124.1:0-223846 GCA_963930735.1 Dioctria linearis
AAAATTATTTTTTGAATAATTTACTATAGAAAAGTCAATCCCTGGCGCAATTAAAATTTGTGACAGTTGAAAATTATTTTTTTGAAAAATTTACTATAGAAAAGGCAATCCCTGGCGCAATTAAAATTTGTGACAGTTGAAAATTATTTTTTGAATAATTTACTATAGAAAAGGCAATCCCTGGCGCAATTAAAATTTGTGACAGTTGAAAATTATTTTTTGAATAATTTACTATAGAAAAGTCAATCCTGGCGCAATTAAAATTTGTGACAGTATAAAATTATTTTTTGAATAATTTACTATAGAAAGTCAATCCCTGGCGCAATTAAAATTTGTGACAGTATAAAATTATTTTTTGAATAATTTACTATAGAAAAGGCAATCCCTGGGATATTTAAAATTTGCGACAGTATAAAATTAGTTTTTGAATAATTTACTATAGAAAAGTCAATCCCTGGCGTAATTAAAATTTGTGACAGTATAAAATTAGTTTTTGAAAAATTTACTATAGAAAAGGCAATCCCTGGCGCAATTAAAATTTGTGACAGTTGAAAATTATTTTTTGAATAATTTACTATAGAAAAGGCAATCCCTGGGATATTTAAAATTTGCGACAGTATAAAATTAGTTTTTTGAAATAATTTACTATAGAAAAGTCAATCCCTGGCGCACATAAAATTTGTGACAGTATAAAATTAGTTTTTGAATAATTTACTATAGAAAAGTCAATCCCTGGGATATTTAAAATTTGTGACAGTTGAAAATTATTTTTTGAATAATTTACTATAGAAAAGTCAATCCCTGGCGCAATTAAAATTTGTGACAGTTGAAAAATTATTTTTTGAATAATTTACTATAGAAAAGTCAATCCCTGGCGCACATAAAATTTGTGACAGTATAAAATTAGTTTTTGAATAATTTACTATAGAAAAGTCAATCCCTGGGATATTTAAAATTTGTGACAGTTGAAAATTATTTTTTGAATAATTTACTATAGAAAAGTCAATCCCTGGCGTAATTAAAATTTGTGACAGTATAAAATTAGTTTTTGAAAAATTTACTATAGAAAAGGCAATCCCTGGCGCAATTAAAATTTGTGACAGTTGAAAATTATTTTTTGAATAATTTACTATAGAAAAGGCAATCCCTGGCGTAATTAAAATTTGCGACAGTATAAAATTAGTTTTTGAATAATTTACTATAGAAAAGGCAATCCCTGGGATATTTAAAATTTGTGACAGTATAAAATTATTTTTTGAATAATTTACTATAGAAAAGTCAATCCCTGGCGCAATTAAAATTTGTGACAGTTGAAAATTATTTTTTGAATAATTTACTATAGAAAAGTCAATCCCTGGCGCAATTAAAATTTGTGACAGTTGAAAATTATTTTTTGAAAAATTTACTATAGAAAAGGCAATCCCCGGCGCAATTAAAATTTGTGACAGTATAAAATTAGTTTTTGAATAATTTACTATAGAAAAGGCAATCCCTGGCGTAATTAAAATTTGCGACAGTATAAAATTATTTTTTGAATAATTTACTATAGAAAAGGCAATCCCTGGGATATTTAAAATTTGCGACAGTATAAAATTAGTTTTTGAATAATTTACTATAGAAAAGTCAATCCCTGGCGCAATTAAAATTTGTGACAGTATAAAATTAGTTTTTGAATAATTTACTATAGAAAAGTCAATCCCTGGGCGCAATTTAAAATTTGTGACAGTTGAAAATTATTTTTTGAATAATTTACTATAGAAAAGTCAATCCCTGGCGCAATTAAAATTTGTGACAGTATAAAATTATTTTTTGAATAATTTACTATAGAAAAGTCAATCCCTGGCGCAATTAAAATTTTGTGACAGTATAAAAATTATTTTTTGAATAATTTACTATAGAAAAGGCAATCCCTGGGATATTTAAAATTTGCGACAGTATAAAATTAGTTTTTGAAAAATTTACTATAGAAAAGGCAATCCCTGGCGCAATTAAAATTTGTGACAGTTGAAAATTATTTTTTGAATAATTTACTATAGAAAAGGCAATCCCTGGGATATTTAAAATTTGCGACAGTATAAAATTAGTTTTTGAATAATTTACTATAGAAAAGTCAATCCCTGGCGCAATTAAAATTTGTGACAGTATAAAATTAGTTTTTGAATAATTTACTATAGAAAAGTCAATCCCTGGCGTAATTAAAATTTGTGACAGTTGAAAATTAGTTTTTGAATAATTTACTATAGAAAAGTCAATCCCTGGGATATTTAAAATTTGCGACAGTATAAAATTAGTTTTTGAATAATTTACTATAGAAAAGTCAATCCCTGGCGCAATTAAAATTTGTGACAGTTGAAAATTATTTTTTGAATAATTTACTATAGAAAAGGCAATCCCTGGGATATTTAAAATTTGCGACAGTATAAAAATTAGTTTTTGAATAATTTACTATAGAAAAGGCAATCCCTGGCGTAATTAAAATTTGCGACAGTATAAAATTAGTTTTTGAATAATTTACTATAGAAAAGTCAATCCCTGGCGCAATTAAAATTTGTGACAGTTGAAAATTAGTTTTTGAATAATTTACTATAGAAAAGGCAATCCCTGGCGTAATTAAAATTTGCGACAGTATAAAATTATTTTTTGAATAATTTACTATAGAAAAGGCAATCCCTGGGATATTTAAAATTTGCGACAGTATAAAATTAGTTTTTGAATAATTTACTATAGAAAAGTCAATCCCTGGGATATTTAAAATTTGCGACAGTATAAAATTAGTTTTTGAATAATTTACTATAGAAAAGTCAATCCCTGGCGCAATTAAAATTAGTGACAGTATAAAATTATTTTTTGAATAATTTACTATAGAAAAGTCAATCCCTGGCGCAATTAAAATTTGTGACAGTATAAAATTATTTTTTGAATAATTTACTATAGAAAAGTCAATCCCTGGCGCAATTAAAATTTGTGACAGTTGAAAATTATTTTTTGAAAAATTTACTATAGAAAAGGCAATCCCTGGCGCAATTAAAATTTGTGACAGTTGAAAATTATTTTTTGAATAATTTACTATAGAAAAGGCAATCCCTGGCGTAATTAAAATTTGCGACAGTATAAAATTAGTTTTTGAATAATTTACTATAGAAAAGTCAATCCCTGGCGCAATTAAAATTTGTGACAGTTGAAAATTATTTTTTGAATAATTTACTATAGAAAAGGCAATCCCTGGGATATTTAAAATTTGCGACAGTATAAAATTAGTTTTTGAATAATTTACTATAGAAAAGGCAATCCCTGGCGTAATTAAAATTTGCGACAGTATAAAATTAGTTTTTGAATAATTTACTATAGAAAAGGCAATCCCTGGGATATTTAAAATTTGCGACAGTATAAAATTAGTTTTTGAATAATTTACTATAGAAAAGGCAATCCCTGGGATATTTAAAATTTGCGACAGTATAAAATTAGTTTTTGAATAATTTACTATAGAAAAGTCAATCCCTGGCGCAATTAAAATTTGTGACAGTATAAAATTATTTTTTGAATAATTTACTATAGAAAAGGCAATCCCTGGGATATTTAAAATTTGCGACAGTATAAAATTAGTTTTTGAAAAATTTACTATAGAAAAGTCAATCCCTGGCGCAATTAAAATTTGTGACAGTATAAAATTAGTTTTTGAATAATTTACTATAGAAAAGTCAATCCCTGGCGTAATTAAAATTTGTGACAGTTGAAAATTATTTTTTGAATAATTTACTATAGAAAAGTCAATCCCTGGCGCAATTAAAATTTGTGACAGTATAAAATTATTTTTTGAATAATTTACTATAGAAAAGGCAATCCCTGGCGTAATTAAAATTTGCGACAGTTTAAATTAGTTTTTGAATAATTTACTATAGAAAAGTCAATCCCTGGCGCAATTAAAATTTGTGACAGTATAAAATTATTTTTTGAATAATTTACTATAGAAAAGTCAATCCCTGGCGCAATTAAAATTTGTGACAGTATAAAATTAGTTTTTGAATAATTTACTATAGAAAAGTCAATCCCTGGCGCAATTAAAATTTGTGACAGTTGAAAATTATTTTTTGAAAAATTTACTATAGAAAAGGCAATCCCTGGCGCAATTAAAATTTGTGACAGTTGAAAATTATTTTTTGAATAATTTACTATAGAAAAGGCAATCCCTGGCGTAATTAAAATTTGCGACAGTATAAAATTAGTTTTTGAATAATTTACTATAGAAAAGGCAATCCCTGGCGTAATTAAAATTTGTGACAGTTGAAAATTATTTTTTGAAAAATTTACTATAGAAAAGTCAATCCCTGGCGTAATTAAAATTTGTGACAGTTGAAAATTAGTTTTTGAATAATTTACTATAGAAAAGTCAATCCCTGGCGCAATTAAAATTTGTGACAGTATAAAATTATTTTTTGAATAATTTACTATAGAAAAGGCAATCCCTGGGATATTTAAAATTTGCGACAGTATAAAATTAGTTTTTGAATAATTTACTATAGAAAAGGCAATCCCTGGGATATTTAAAATTTGCGACAGTATAAAATTAGTTTTTGAATAATTTACTATAGAAAAGTCAATCCCTGGCGCAATTAAAATTTGTGACAGTTGAAAATTAGTTTTTGAATAATTTACTATAGAAAAGGCAATCCCTGGCGTAATTAAAATTTGCGACAGTATAAAATTATTTTTTGAATAATTTACTATAGAAAAGGCAATCCCTGGCGTAATTAAAATTTGCGACAGTATAAAATTAGTTTTTGAATAATTTACTATAGAAAAGGCAATCCCTGGGATATTTAAAATTTGCGACAGTATAAAATTAGTTTTTGAATAATTTACTATAGAAAAGTCAATCCCTGGCGCAATTAAAATTTGCGACAGTATAAAATTAGTTTTTGAATAATTTACTATAGAAAAGGCAATCCCTGGCGTAATTAAAATTTGCGACAGTATAAAATTATTTTTTGAATAATTTACTATAGAAAAGGCAATCCCTGGGATATTTAAAATTTGCGACAGTATAAAATTAGTTTTTGAATAATTTACTATAGAAAAGTCAATCCCTGGCGCAATTAAAATTTGCGACAGTATAAAATTAGTTTTTGAATAATTTACTATAGAAAAGGCAATCCCTGGCGTAATTAAAATTTGCGACAGTATAAAATTATTTTTTGAATAATTTACTATAGAAAAGGCAATCCCTGGGATATTTAAAATTTGCGACAGTATAAAATTAGTTTTTGAATAATTTACTATAGAAAAGTCAATCCCTGGCGCAATTAAAATTTGCGACAGTATAAAATTAGTTTTTGAATAATTTACTATAGAAAAGTCAATCCCTGGGATATTTAAAATTTGCGACAGTATAAAATTAGTTTTTGAATAATTTACTATAGAAAAGTCAATCCCTGGCGCAATTAAAATTTGTGACAGTATAAAATTATTTTTTGAATAATTTACTATAGAAAAGTCAATCCCTGGCGCAATTAAAATTTGTGACAGTTGAAAATTATTTTTTGAATAATTTACTATAGAAAAGGCAATCCCTGGGATATTTAAAATTTGCGACAGTATAAAATTAGTTTTTGAATAATTTACTATAGAAAAGTCAATCCCTGGCGCAATTAAAATTTGTGACAGTATAAAATTATTTTTTGAATAATTTACTATAGAAAAGGCAATCCCTGGGATATTTAAAATTTGCGACAGTATAAAATTAGTTTTTGAATAATTTACTATAGAAAAGGCAATCCCTGGCGTAATTAAAATTTGCGACAGTATAAAATTAGTTTTTGAATAATTTACTATAGAAAAGGCAATCCCTGGCGTAATTAAAATTTGCGACAGTATAAAATTATTTTTTGAATAATTTACTATAGAAAAGTCAATCCCTGGCGCAATTAAAATTTGTGACAGTATAAAATTATTTTTTGAATAATTTACTATAGAAAAGTCAATCCCTGGCGCAATTAAAATTTGTGACAGTTGAAAATTATTTTTTGAATAATTTACTATAGAAAAGGCAATCCCTGGGATATTTAAAATTTGCGACAGTATAAAATTATTTTTTGAATAATTTACTATAGAAAAGTCAATCCCTGGCGTAATTAAAATTTGTGACAGTATAAAATTAGTTTTTGAATAATTTACTATAGAAAAGTCAATCCCTGGCGCAATTAAAATTTGCGACAGTATAAAATTAGTTTTTGAATAATTTACTATAGAAAAGTCAATCCCTGGGATATTTAAAATTTGCGACAGTATAAAATTAGTTTTTGAATAATTTACTATAGAAAAGTCAATCCCTGGTGTAATTAAAATTTGTGACAGTTGAAAATTATTTTTTGAATAATTTACTATAGAAAAGGCAATCCCTGGGATATTTAAAATTTGCGACAGTATAAAATTAGTTTTTGAATAATTTACTATAGAAAAGTCAATCCCTGGCGCAATTAAAATTTGCGACAGTATAAAATTAGTTTTTGAATAATTTACTATAGAAAAGGCAATCCCTGGCGTAATTAAAATTTGCGACAGTATAAAATTATTTTTTGAATAATTTACTATAGAAAAGTCAATCCCTGGCGCAATTAAAATTTGTGACAGTATAAAATTATTTTTTGAATAATTTACTATAGAAAAGTCAATCCCTGGCGCAATTAAAATTTGTGACAGTTGAAAATTATTTTGTGAATAATTTACTATAGAAAAGGCAATCCCTGGGATATTTAAAATTTGCGACAGTATAAAATTATTTTTTGAATAATTTACTATAGAAAAGTCAATCCCTGGCGTAATTAAAATTTGTGACAGTATAAAATTAGTTTTTGAATAATTTACTATAGAAAAGTCAATCCCTGGCGCAATTAAAATTTGCGACAGTATAAAATTAGTTTTTGAATAATTTACTATAGAAAAGTCAATCCCTGGGATATTTAAAATTTGCGACAGTATAAAATTAGTTTTTGAATAATTTACTATAGAAAAGTCAATCCCTGGCGTAATTAAAATTTGTGACAGTATAAAATTAGTTTTTGAATAATTTACTATAGAAAAGGCAATCCCTGGCGTAATTAAAATTTGCGACAGTATAAAATTATTTTTTGAATAATTTACTATAGAAAAGGCAATCCCTGGGATATTTAAAATTTGCGACAGTATAAAATTAGTTTTTGAATAATTTACTATAGAAAAGTCAATCCCTGGCGCAATTAAAATTTGTGACAGTATAAAATTAGTTTTTGAATAATTTACTATAGAAAAGTCAATCCCTGGCGCAATTAAAATTTGTGACAGTATAAAATTATTTTTTGAATAATTTACTATAGAAAAGTCAATCCCTGGCGTAATTAAAATTTGTGACAGTATAAAATTAGTTTTTGAAAAATTTACTATAGAAAAGGCAATCCCTGGGATATTTAAAATTTGCGACAGTATAAAATTAGTTTTTGAATAATTTACTATAGAAAAGGCAATCCCTGGCGTAATTAAAATTTGCGACAGTATAAAATTATTTTTTGAATAATTTACTATAGAAAAGTCAATCCCTGGCGTAATTAAAATTTGTGACAGTTGAAAATTATTTTTTGAATAATTTACTATAGAAAAGTCAATCCCTGGCGCAATTAAAATTTGTGACAGTTGAAAATTATTTTTTGAATAATTTACTATAGAAAAGGCAATCCCTGGGATATTTAAAATTTGCGACAGTATAAAATTAATTTTTGAATAATTTACTATAGAAAAGTCAATCCCTGGCGCAATTAAAATTTGTGACAGTTGAAAATTATTTTTTGAATAATTTACTATAGAAAAGGCAATCCCTGGGATATTTAAAATTTGCGACAGTATAAAATTATTTTTTGAATAATTTACTATAGAAAAGTCAATCCCTGGCGCAATTAAAATTTGTGACAGTATAAAATTATTTTTTGAATAATTTACTATAGAAAAGGCAATCCCTGGGATATTTAAAATTTGCGACAGTATAAAATTAGTTTTTGAATAATTTACTATAGAAAAGTCAATCCCTGGCGCAATTAAAATTTGTGACAGTATAAAATTATTTTTTGAATAATTTACTATAGAAAAGTCAATCCCTGGGATATTTAAAATTTGCGACAGTATAAAATTATTTTTTGAATAATTTACTATAGAAAAGTCAATCCCTGGCGTAATTAAAATTTGTGACAGTTGAAAATTAGTTTTTGAATAATTTACTATAGAAAAGTCAATCCCTGGCGCAATTAAAATTTGTGACAGTATAAAATTAGTTTTTGAATAATTTACTATAGAAAAGTCAATCCCTGGCGTAATTAAAATTTGCGACAGTATAAAATTATTTTTTGAATAATTTACTATAGAAAAGGCAATCCCTGGCGTAATTAAAATTTGCGACAGTATAAAATTATTTTTTGAATAATTTACTATAGAAAAGTCAATCCCTGGCGCAATTAAAATTTGTGACAGTATAAAATTATTTTTTGAATAATTTACTATAGAAAAGTCAATCCCTGGCGCAATTAAAATTTGTGACAGTTGAAAATTATTTTTTGAATAATTTACTATAGAAAAGGCAATCCCTGGGATATTTAAAATTTGCGACAGTATAAAATTATTTTTTGAATAATTTACTATAGAAAAGTCAATCCCTGGCGTAATTAAAATTTGTGACAGTATAAAATTAGTTTTTGAATAATTTACTATAGAAAAGTCAATCCCTGGCGCAATTAAAATTTGCGACAGTATAAAATTAGTTTTTGAATAATTTACTATAGAAAAGTCAATCCCTGGGATATTTAAAATTTGCGACAGTATAAAATTAGTTTTTGAATAATTTACTATAGAAAAGTCAATCCCTGGCGTAATTAAAATTTGTGACAGTATAAAATTAGTTTTTGAATAATTTACTATAGAAAAGGCAATCCCTGGCGTAATTAAAATTTGCGACAGTATAAAATTATTTTTTGAATAATTTACTATAGAAAAGGCAATCCCTGGGATATTTAAAATTTGCGACAGTATAAAATTAGTTTTTGAATAATTTACTATAGAAAAGTCAATCCCTGGCGCAATTAAAATTTGTGACAGTATAAAATTAGTTTTTGAATAATTTACTATAGAAAAGTCAATCCCTGGCGCAATTAAAATTTGTGACAGTATAAAATTATTTTTTGAATAATTTACTATAGAAAAGTCAATCCCTGGCGTAATTAAAATTTGTGACAGTATAAAATTAGTTTTTGAAAAATTTACTATAGAAAAGGCAATCCCTGGGATATTTAAAATTTGCGACAGTATAAAATTAGTTTTTGAATAATTTACTATAGAAAAGGCAATCCCTGGCGTAATTAAAATTTGCGACAGTATAAAATTATTTTTTGAATAATTTACTATAGAAAAGTCAATCCCTGGCGTAATTAAAATTTGTGACAGTTGAAAATTATTTTTTGAATAATTTACTATAGAAAAGTCAATCCCTGGCGCAATTAAAATTTGTGACAGTTGAAAATTATTTTTTGAATAATTTACTATAGAAAAGGCAATCCCTGGCGTAATTAAAATTTGTGACAGTTGAAAATTATTTTTTGAATAATTTACTATAGAAAAGTCAATCCCTGGCGCAATTAAAATTTGTGACAGTATAAAATTATTTTTTGAATAATTTACTATAGAAAAGGCAATCCCTGGGATATTTAAAATTTGCGACAGTATAAAATTAGTTTTTGAATAATTTACTATAGAAAAGTCAATCCCTGGCGCAATTAAAATTTGTGACAGTATAAAATTATTTTTTGAATAATTTACTATAGAAAAGTCAATCCCTGGGATATTTAAAATTTGCGACAGTATAAAATTATTTTTTGAATAATTTACTATAGAAAAGTCAATCCCTGGCGTAATTAAAATTTGTGACAGTTGAAAATTAGTTTTTGAATAATTTACTATAGAAAAGTCAATCCCTGGCGCAATTAAAATTTGTGACAGTATAAAATTAGTTTTTGAATAATTTACTATAGAAAAGTCAATCCCTGGCGTAATTAAAATTTGCGACAGTATAAAATTATTTTTTGAATAATTTACTATAGAAAAGGCAATCCCTGGCGTAATTAAAATTTGCGACAGTATAAAATTATTTTTTGAATAATTTACTATAGAAAAGTCAATCCCTGGCGCAATTAAAATTTGTGACAGTATAAAATTATTTTTTGAATAATTTACTATAGAAAAGTCAATCCCTGGCGCAATTAAAATTTGTGACAGTTGAAAATTATTTTTTGAATAATTTACTATAGAAAAGGCAATCCCTGGGATATTTAAAATTTGCGACAGTATAAAATTATTTTTTGAATAATTTACTATAGAAAAGTCAATCCCTGGCGTAATTAAAATTTGTGACAGTATAAAATTAGTTTTTGAATAATTTACTATAGAAAAGTCAATCCCTGGCGCAATTAAAATTTGCGACAGTATAAAATTAGTTTTTGAATAATTTACTATAGAAAAGTCAATCCCTGGGATATTTAAAATTTGCGACAGTATAAAATTAGTTTTTGAATAATTTACTATAGAAAAGTCAATCCCTGGCGTAATTAAAATTTGTGACAGTATAAAATTAGTTTTTGAATAATTTACTATAGAAAAGGCAATCCCTGGCGTAATTAAAATTTGCGACAGTATAAAATTATTTTTTGAATAATTTACTATAGAAAAGGCAATCCCTGGGATATTTAAAATTTGCGACAGTATAAAATTAGTTTTTGAATAATTTACTATAGAAAAGTCAATCCCTGGCGCAATTAAAATTTGTGACAGTATAAAATTAGTTTTTGAATAATTTACTATAGAAAAGTCAATCCCTGGCGCAATTAAAATTTGTGACAGTATAAAATTATTTTTTGAATAATTTACTATAGAAAAGTCAATCCCTGGCGTAATTAAAATTTGTGACAGTATAAAATTAGTTTTTGAAAAATTTACTATAGAAAAGGCAATCCCTGGGATATTTAAAATTTGCGACAGTATAAAATTAGTTTTTGAATAATTTACTATAGAAAAGGCAATCCCTGGCGTAATTAAAATTTGCGACAGTATAAAATTATTTTTTGAATAATTTACTATAGAAAAGTCAATCCCTGGCGTAATTAAAATTTGTGACAGTTGAAAATTATTTTTTGAATAATTTACTATAGAAAAGTCAATCCCTGGCGCAATTAAAATTTGTGACAGTTGAAAATTATTTTTTGAATAATTTACTATAGAAAAGGCAATCCCTGGCGTAATTAAAATTTGTGACAGTTGAAAATTATTTTTTGAATAATTTACTATAGAAAAGTCAATCCCTGGCGCAATTAAAATTTGTGACAGTATAAAATTAGTTTTTGAATAATTTACTATAGAAAAGTCAATCCCTGGGATATTTAAAATTTGCGACAGTATAAAATTATTTTTTGAATAATTTACTATAGAAAAGGCAATCCCTGGCGTAATTAAAATTTGCGACAGTATAAAATTATTTTTTGAATAATTTACTATAGAAAAGGCAATCCCTGGCGTAATTAAAATTTGTGACAGTTGAAAATTATTTTTTGAATAATTTACTATAGAAAAGTCAATCCCTGGCGCAATTAAAATTTGTGACAGTATAAAATTATTTTTTGAATAATTTACTATAGAAAAGTCAATCCCTGGCGCAATTAAAATTTGCGACAGTATAAAATTAGTTTTTGAATAATTTACTATAGAAAAGGCAATCCCTGGCGCAATTAAAATTTGCGACAGTATAAAATTAGTTTTTGAATAATTTACTATAGAAAAGTCAATCCCTGGCGTAATTAAAATTTGTGACAGTATAAAATTAGTTTTTGAAAAATTTACTATAGAAAAGGCAATCCCTGGGATATTTAAAATTTGCGACAGTATAAAATTAGTTTTTGAATAATTTACTATAGAAAAGGCAATCCCTGGCGTAATTAAAATTTGCGACAGTATAAAATTATTTTTTGAATAATTTACTATAGAAAAGGCAATCCCTGGGATATTTAAAATTTGCGACAGTATAAAATTAGTTTTTGAATAATTTACTATAGAAAAGTCAATCCCTGGCGTAATTAAAATTTGTGACAGTTGAAAATTATTTTTTGAATAATTTACTATAGAAAAGTCAATCCCTGGCGCAATTAAAATTTGTGACAGTATAAAATTAGTTTTTGAATAATTTACTATAGAAAAGTCAATCCCTGGGATATTTAAAATTTGCGACAGTATAAAATTATTTTTTGAATAATTTACTATAGAAAAGGCAATCCCTGGCGTAATTAAAATTTGCGACAGTATAAAATTATTTTTTGAATAATTTACTATAGAAAAGGCAATCCCTGGCGTAATTAAAATTTGCGACAGTATAAAATTATTTTTTGAAAAATTTACTATAGAAAAGTCAATCCCTGGCGCAATTAAAATTTGTGACAGTATAAAATTATTTTTTGAATAATTTACTATAGAAAAGTCAATCCCTGGCGCAATTAAAATTTGCGACAGTATAAAATTAGTTTTTGAATAATTTACTATAGAAAAGTCAATCCCTGGCGTAATTAAAATTTGCGACAGTATAAAATTATTTTTTGAATAATTTACTATAGAAAAGGCAATCCCTGGGATATTTAAAATTTGCGACAGTATAAAATTAGTTTTTGAATAATTTACTATAGAAAAGTCAATCCCTGGCGTAATTAAAATTTGTGACAGTATAAAATTATTTTTTGAATAATTTACTATAGAAAAGTCAATCCCTGGCGTAATTAAAATTTGTGACAGTTGAAAATTAGTTTTTGAATAATTTACTATAGAAAAGTCAATCCCTGGCGCAATTAAAATTTGTGACAGTATAAAATTAGTTTTTGAATAATTTACTATAGAAAAGTCAATCCCTGGCGTAATTAAAATTTGCGACAGTATAAAATTATTTTTTGAATAATTTACTATAGAAAAGGCAATCCCTGGCGTAATTAAAATTTGCGACAGTATAAAATTATTTTTTGAAAAATTTACTATAGAAAAGTCAATCCCTGGCGCAATTAAAATTTGTGACAGTATAAAATTATTTTTTGAATAATTTACTATAGAAAAGTCAATCCCTGGCGCAATTAAAATTTGTGACAGTATAAAATTATTTTTTGAATAATTTACTATAGAAAAGTCAATCCCTGGCGCAATTAAAATTTGTGACAGTTGAAAATTATTTTTTGAATAATTTACTATAGAAAAGGCAATCCCTGGGATATTTAAAATTTGCGACAGTATAAAATTATTTTTTGAATAATTTACTATAGAAAAGTCAATCCCTGGCGTAATTAAAATTTGTGACAGTATAAAATTAGTTTTTGAATAATTTACTATAGAAAAGTCAATCCCTGGCGCAATTAAAATTTGCGACAGTATAAAATTAGTTTTTGAATAATTTACTATAGAAAAGTCAATCCCTGGGATATTTAAAATTTGCGACAGTATAAAATTAGTTTTTGAATAATTTACTATAGAAAAGTCAATCCCTGGCGTAATTAAAATTTGTGACAGTTGAAAATTATTTTTTGAATAATTTACTATAGAAAAGGCAATCCCTGGGATATTTAAAATTTGAAACAGTTGAAAATTAGTTTTTGAATAATTTACTATAGAAAAGTCAATCCCTGGCGCAATTAAAATTTGCGACAGTATAAAATTAGTTTTTGAATAATTTACTATAGAAAAGTCAATCCCTGGCGTAATTAAAATTTGCGACAGTATAAAATTATTTTTTGAATAATTTACTATAGAAAAGGCAATCCCTGGGATATTTAAAATTTGTGACAGTATAAAATTAGTTTTTGAATAATTTACTATAGAAAAGTCAATCCCTGGCGCAATTAAAATTTGCGACAGTATAAAATTAGTTTTTGAATAATTTACTATAGAAAAGTCAATCCCTGGGATATTTAAAATTTGCGACAGTATAAAATTAGTTTTTGAATAATTTACTATAGAAAAGTCAATCCCTGGCGTAATTAAAATTTGCGACAGTATAAAATTAGTTTTTGAATAATTTACTATAGAAAAGTCAATCCCTGGCGTAATTAAAATTTGTGACAGTTGAAAATTATTTTTTGAATAATTTACTATAGAAAAGGCAATCCCTGGGATATTTAAAATTTGTGACAGTTGAAAATTAGTTTTTGAATAATTTACTATAGAAAAGTCAATCCCTGGCGCAATTAAAATTTGTGACAGTTGAAAATTATTTTTTGAATAATTTACTATAGAAAAGGCAATCCCTGGGATATTTAAAATTTGCGACAGTATAAAATTAGTTTTTGAATAATTTACTATAGAAAAGTCAATCCCTGGTGTAATTAAAATTTGTGACAGTTGAAAATTATTTTTTGAATAATTTACTATAGAAAAGGCAATCCCTGGGATATTTAAAATTTGCGACAGTATAAAATTAGTTTTTGAATAATTTACTATAGAAAAGGCAATCCCTGGCGTAATTAAAATTTGCGACAGTATAAAATTATTTTTTGAATAATTTACTATAGAAAAGGCAATCCCTGGGATATTTAAAATTTGCGACAGTATAAAATTAGTTTTTGAATAATTTACTATAGAAAAGTCAATCCCTGGCGTAATTAAAATTTGTGACAGTTAAAAATTATTTTTTGAATAATTTACTATAGAAAAGTCAATCCCTGGCGCAATTAAAATTTGTGACAGTATAAAATTAGTTTTTGAATAATTTACTATAGAAAAGTCAATCCCTGGGATATTTAAAATTTGCGACAGTATAAAATTATTTTTTGAATAATTTACTATAGAAAAGGCAATCCCTGGCGTAATTAAAATTTGCGACAGTATAAAATTATTTTTTGAATAATTTACTATAGAAAAGGCAATCCCTGGGATATTTAAAATTTGCGACAGTATAAAATTAGTTTTTGAATAATTTACTATAGAAAAGTCAATCCCTGGCGTAATTAAAATTTGTGACAGTATAAAATTATTTTTTGAATAATTTACTATAGAAAAGTCAATCCCTGGCGTAATTAAAATTTGTGACAGTTGAAAATTAGTTTTTGAATAATTTACTATAGAAAAGTCAATCCCTGGCGCAATTAAAATTTGTGACAGTATAAAATTAGTTTTTGAATAATTTACTATAGAAAAGTCAATCCCTGGCGTAATTAAAATTTGCGACAGTATAAAATTATTTTTTGAATAATTTACTATAGAAAAGGCAATCCCTGGCGTAATTAAAATTTGCGACAGTATAAAATTATTTTTTGAAAAATTTACTATAGAAAAGTCAATCCCTGGCGCAATTAAAATTTGTGACAGTATAAAATTATTTTTTGAATAATTTACTATAGAAAAGTCAATCCCTGGCGCAATTAAAATTTGTGACAGTATAAAATTATTTTTTGAATAATTTACTATAGAAAAGTCAATCCCTGGCGCAATTAAAATTTGTGACAGTTGAAAATTATTTTTTGAATAATTTACTATAGAAAAGGCAATCCCTGGGATATTTAAAATTTGCGACAGTATAAAATTATTTTTTGAATAATTTACTATAGAAAAGTCAATCCCTGGCGTAATTAAAATTTGTGACAGTATAAAATTAGTTTTTGAATAATTTACTATAGAAAAGTCAATCCCTGGCGCAATTAAAATTTGCGACAGTATAAAATTAGTTTTTGAATAATTTACTATAGAAAAGTCAATCCCTGGGATATTTAAAATTTGCGACAGTATAAAATTAGTTTTTGAATAATTTACTATAGAAAAGTCAATCCCTGGCGTAATTAAAATTTGTGACAGTTGAAAATTATTTTTTGAATAATTTACTATAGAAAAGGCAATCCCTGGGATATTTAAAATTTGCGACAGTATAAAATTAGTTTTTGAATAATTTACTATAGAAAAGTCAATCCCTGGCGCAATTAAAATTTGTGACAGTATAAAATTAGTTTTTGAATAATTTACTATAGAAAAGGCAATCCCTGGCGTAATTAAAATTTGCGACAGTATAAAATTATTTTTTGAATAATTTACTATAGAAAAGGCAATCCCTGGGATATTTAAAATTTGCGACAGTATAAAATTAATTTTTGAATAATTTACTATAGAAAAGTCAATCCCTGGCGCAATTAAAATTTGTGACAGTATAAAATTAGTTTTTGAATAATTTACTATAGAAAAGGCAATCCCTGGCGTAATTAAAATTTGCGACAGTATAAAATTAGTTTTTGAATAATTTACTATAGAAAAGGCAATCCCTGGCGCAATTAAAATTTGTGACAGTTGAAAATTAGTTTTTGAATAATTTACTATAGAAAAGGCAATCCCTGGCGTAATTAAAATTTGCGACAGTATAAAATTAGTTTTTGAATAATTTACTATAGAAAAGGCAATCCCTGGCGCAATTAAAATTTGTGACAGTTGAAAATTAGTTTTTGAATAATTTACTATAGAAAAGGCAATCCCTGGCGTAATTAAAATTTGCGACAGTATAAAATTAGTTTTAGAATAATTTACTATAGAAAAGTCAATCCCTGGCGCAATTAAAATTTGCGACAGTATAAAATTATCTTTTGAATAATTTACTATAGAAAAGGCAATCCCTGGCGTAATTAAAATTTGCGACAGTATAAAATTATTTTTTGAATAATTTACTATAGAAAAGGCAATCCCTGGCGTAATTAAAATTTGCGACAGTATAAAATTAGTTTTTGAATAATTTACTATAGAAAAGTCAATCCCTGGCGTAATTAAAATTTGTGACAGTTGAAAATTATTTTTTGAATAATTTACTATAGAAAAGTCAATCCCTGGCGTAATTAAAATTTGTGACAGTATAAAATTAGTTTTTGAATAATTTACTATAGAAAAGGCAATCCCTGGCGTAATTAAAATTTGCGACAGTATAAAATTAGTTTTTGAATAATTTACTATAGAAAAGTCAATCCCTGGCGTAATTAAAATTTGTGACAGTTGAAAATTATTTTTTGAATAATTTACTATAGAAAAGTCAATCCCTGGCGCAATTAAAATTTGTGACAGTTGAAAATTATTTTTTGAATAATTTACTATAGAAAAGTCAATCCCTGGCGCAATTAAAATTTGTGACAGTATAAAATTATTTTTTGAATAATTTACTATAGAAAAGTCAATCCCTGGCGTAATTAAAATTTGTGACAGTATAAAATTAGTTTTTGAAAAATTTACTATAGAAAAGGCAATCCCTGAGATATTTAAAATTTGCGACAGTTGAAAATTATTTTTTGAATAATTTACTATAGAAAAGGCAATCCCTGGCGCAATTAAAATTTGTGACAGTATAAAATTAGTTTTTGAATAATTTACTATAGAAAAGTCAATCCCTGGCGTAATTAAAATTTGTGACAGTTGAAAATTATTTTTTGAATAATTTACTATAGAAAAGTCAATCCCTGGCGCAATTAAAATTTGTGACAGTATAAAATTATTTTTTGAATAATTTACTATAGAAAAGTCAATCCCTGGCGCAATTAAAATTTGTGACAGTTGAAAATTATTTTTTGAATAATTTACTATAGAAAAGTCAATCCCTGGCGCAATTAAAATTTGTGACAGTTGAAAATTATTTTTTGAAAAATTTACTATAGAAAAGGCAATCCCTGGCGCAATTAAAATTTGTGACAGTATAAAATTATTTTTTGAATAATTTACTATAGAAAAGTCAATCCCTGGCGTAATTAAAATTTGTGACAGTATAAAATTAGTTTTTGAAAAATTTACTATAGAAAAGTCAATCCCTGGCGTAATTAAAATTTGTGACAGTTGAAAATTATTTTTTGAATAATTTACTATAGAAAAGGCAATCCCTGGCGCAATTAAAATTTGCGACAGTATAAAATTAGTTTTTGAATAATTTACTATAGAAAAGTCAATCCCTGGGATATTTAAAATTTGCGACAGTATAAAATTATTTTTTGAATAATTTACTATAGAAAAGGCAATCCCTGGGATATTTAAAATTTGCGACAGTATAAAATTATATTTTGAATAATTTACTATAGAAAAGTCAATCCCTGGTGTAATTAAAATTTGTGACAGTTGAAAATTAGTTTTTGAATAATTTACTATAGAAAAGTCAATCCCTGGTGTAATTAAAATTTGTGACAGTATAAAATTATTTTTTGAATAATTTACTATAGAAAAGTCAATCCCTGGCGCAATTAAAATTTGCGACAGTATAAAATTAGTTTTTGAATAATTTACTATAGAAAAGGCAATCCCTGGCGCAATTAAAATTTGCGACAGTATAAAATTAGTTTTTGAATAATTTACTATAGAAAAGTCAATCCCTGGGATATTTAAAATTTGCGACAGTATAAAATTATTTTTTGAATAATTTACTATAGAAAAGGCAATCCCTGGGATATTTAAAATTTGCGACAGTATAAAATTATTTTTTGAATAATTTACTATAGAAAAGTCAATCCCTGGTGTAATTAAAATTTGTGACAGTTGAAAATTATTTTTTGAATAATTTACTATAGAAAAGTCAATCCCTGGCGCAATTAAAATTTGTGACAGCTGAAAATTATTTTTTGAAAAATTTACTATAGAAAAGGCAATCCCTGGCGCAATTAAAATTTGTGACAGTATAAAATTAGTTTTTGAATAATTTACTATAGAAAAGTCAATCCCTGGCGCAATTAAAATTTGTGACAGTTGAAAATTATTTTTTGAATAATTTACTATAGAAAAGTCAATCCCTGGCGCAATTAAAATTTGTGACAGTATAAAATTAGTTTTTGAATAATTTACTATAGAAAAGTCAATCCCTGGCGCAATTAAAATTTGTGACAGTTGAAAATTATTTTTTGAATAATTTACTATAGAAAAGGCAATCCCTGGCGTAATTAAAATTTGCGACAGTATAAAATTATTTTTTGAATAATTTACTATAGAAAAGTCAATCCCTGGCGTAATTAAAATTTGTGACAGTTGAAAATTATTTTTTGAATAATTTACTATAGAAAAGTCAATCCCTGGCGCAATTAAAATTTGTGACAGTATAAAATTAGTTTTTGAATAATTTACTATAGAAAAGGCAATCCCTGGCGTAATTAAAATTTGCGACAGTATAAAATTAGTTTTTGAATAATTTACTATAGAAAAGGCAATCCCTGGCGCAATTAAAATTTGTGACAGTATAAAATTAGTTTTTGAATAATTTACTATAGAAAAGGCAATCCCTGGCGTAATTAAAATTTGTGACAGTTGAAAATTATTTTTTGAATAATTTACTATAGAAAAGGCAATCCCTGGCGTAATTAAAATTTGCGACAGTATAAAATTAGTTTTTGAATAATTTACTATAGAAAAGGCAATCCCTGGCGTAATTAAAATTTGTGACAGTATAAAATTAGTTTTTGAAAAATTTACTATAGAAAAGTCAATCCCTGGCGCAATTAAAATTTGTGACAGTATAAAATTATTTTTTGAATAATTTACTATAGAAAAGTCAATCCCTGGCGCAATTAAAATTTGTGACAGTTGAAAATTATTTTTTGAATAATTTACTATAGAAAAGGCAATCCCTGGGATATTTAAAATTTGCGACAGTATAAAATTAGTTTTTGAATAATTTACTATAGAAAAGGCAATCCCTGGCGTAATTAAAATTTGCGACAGTATAAAATTAGTTTTTGAATAATTTACTATAGAAAAGTCAATCCCTGGCGCAATTAAAATTTGTGACAGTTGAAAATTATTTTTTGAATAATTTACTATAGAAAAGGCAATCCCTGGGATATTTAAAATTTGCGACAGTATAAAATTAGTTTTTGAATAATTTACTATAGAAAAGTCAATCTCTGGGATATTTAAAATTTGCGACAGTATAAAATTAGTTTTTGAATAATTTACTATAGAAAAGTCAATCCCTGGCGCAATTAAAATTTGTGACAGTTGAAAATTATTTTTTGAATAATTTACTATAGAAAAGTCAATCCCTGGGATATTTAAAATTTGCGACAGTATAAAATTAGTTTTTGAATAATTTACTATAGAAAAGTCAATCCCTGGCGCAATTAAAATTTGTGACAGTATAAAATTATTTTTTGAATAATTTACTATAGAAAAGTCAATCCCTGGCGCAATTAAAATTTGTGACAGTATAAAATTATTTTTTGAATAATTTACTATAGAAAAGTCAATCCCTGGCGCAATTAAAATTTGTGACAGTATAAAATTATTTTTTGAATAATTTACTATAGAAAAGTCAATCCCTGGCGCAATTAAAATTTGTGACAGTTGAAAATTATTTTTTGAATAATTTACTATAGAAAAGGCAATCCCTGGGATATTTAAAATTTGCGACAGTATAAAATTAGTTTTTGAATAATTTACTATAGAAAAGTCAATCCCTGGCGCAATTAAAATTTGCGACAGTATAAAATTAGTTTTTGAATAATTTACTATAGAAAAGTCAATCCCTGGGATATTTAAAATTTGCGACAGTATAAAATTAGTTTTTGAATAATTTACTATAGAAAAGTCAATCCCTGGCGCAATTAAAATTTGTGACAGTATAAAATTATTTTTTGAATAATTTACTATAGAAAAGTCAATCCCTGGCGCAATTAAAATTTGTGACAGTTGAAAATTATTTTTTGAATAATTTACTATAGAAAAGGCAATCCCTGGGATATTTAAAATTTGCGACAGTATAAAATTAGTTTTTGAATAATTTACTATAGAAAAGGCAATCCCTGGCGTAATTAAAATTTGCGACAGTATAAAATTAGTTTTTGAATAATTTACTATAGAAAAGGCAATCCCTGGCGCAATTAAAATTTGTGACAGTTGAAAATTAGTTTTTGAATAATTTACTATAGAAAAGGCAATCCCTGGCGTAATTAAAATTTGCGACAGTATAAAATTATTTTTTGAATAATTTACTATAGAAAAGGCAATCCCTGGCGTAATTAAAATTTGCGACAGTATAAAATTAGTTTTTGAATAATTTACTATAGAAAAGTCAATCCCTGGCGCAATTAAAATTTGTGACAGTTGAAAATTATTTTTTGAAAAATTTACTATAGAAAAGGCAATCCCTGGCGTAATTAAAATTTGCGACAGTATAAAATTAGTTTTTGAATAATTTACTATAGAAAAGGCAATCCCTGGCGCAATTAAAATTTGTGACAGTTGAAAATTAGTTTTTGAATAATTTACTATAGAAAAGGCAATCCCTGGCGTAATTAAAATTTGCGACAGTATAAAATTATTTTTTGAATAATTTACTATAGAAAAGTCAATCCCTGGGATATTTAAAATTTGCGACAGTATAAAATTAGTTTTTGAATAATTTACTATAGAAAAGTCAATCCCTGGCGCAATTAAAATTTGTGACAGTATAAAATTATTTTTTGAATAATTTACTATAGAAAAGGCAATCCCTGGGATATTTAAAATTTGCGACAGTATAAAATTAGTTTTTGAATAATTTACTATAGAAAAGTCAATCCCTGGGATATTTAAAATTTGCGACAGTATAAAATTAGTTTTTGAATAATTTACTATAGAAAAGTCAATCCCTGGCGCAATTAAAATTTGTGACAGTTGAAAATTATTTTTTGAATAATTTACTATAGAAAAGTCAATCCCTGGGATATTTAAAATTTGCGACAGTATAAAATTAGTTTTTGAATAATTTACTATAGAAAAGTCAATCCCTGGCGCAATTAAAATTTGTGACAGTATAAAATTATTTTTTGAATAATTTACTATAGAAAAGTCAATCCCTGGCGCAATTAAAATTTGTGACAGTATAAAATTATTTTTTGAATAATTTACTATAGAAAAGTCAATCCCTGGCGCAATTAAAATTTGTGACAGTATAAAATTATTTTTTGAATAATTTACTATAGAAAAGTCAATCCCTGGCGCAATTAAAATTTGTGACAGTTGAAAATTATTTTTTGAATAATTTACTATAGAAAAGGCAATCCCTGGGATATTTAAAATTTGTGACAGTATAAAATTAGTTTTTGAATAATTTACTATAGAAAAGGCAATCCCTGGCGCAATTAAAATTTGTGACAGTTGAAAATTATTTTTTGAATAATTTACTATAGAAAAGGCAATCCCTGGCGCACATAAAATTTGTGACAGTATAAAATTAGTTTTTGAATAATTTACTATAGAAAAGTCAATCCCTGGGATATTTAAAATTTGCGACAGTATAAAATTAGTTTTTGAATAATTTACTATAGAAAAGTCAATCCCTGGCGCAATTAAAATTTGTGACAGTATAAAATTATTTTTTGA
Organism: Dioctria linearis; assembly: GCA_963930735.1. Taxonomy (NCBI): domain Eukaryota; kingdom Metazoa; phylum Arthropoda; class Insecta; order Diptera; family Asilidae; genus Dioctria; species Dioctria linearis. The sequence goes on from CAWVNZ010002124.1 coordinate 22,378, forward strand.
ATAATTTACTATAGAAAAGTCAATCCCTGGCGCAATTAAAATTTGTGACAGTATAAAATTAGTTTTTGAATAATTTACTATAGAAAAGTCAATCCCTGGCGTAATTAAAATTTGTGACAGTTGAAAATTAGTTTTTGAATAATTTACTATAGAAAAGTCAATCCCTGGCGCAATTAAAATTTGTGACAGTATAAAATTATTTTTTGAATAATTTACTATAGAAAAGGCAATCCCTGGGATATTTAAAATTTGCGACAGTATAAAATTATTTTTTGAATAATTTACTATAGAAAAGGCAATCCCTGGGATATTTAAAATTTGCGAAAGTATAAAATTAGTTTTTGAATAATTTACTATAGAAAAGTCAATCCCTGGCGCAATTAAAATTTGTGACAGTATAAAATTAGTTTTTGAATAATTTACTATAGAAAAGTCAATCCCTGGCGCAATTAAAATTTGTGACAGTATAAAATTAGTTTTTGAATAATTTACTATAGAAAAGGCAATCCCTGGCGCAATTAAAATTTGTGACAGTTGAAAATTATTTTTTGAATAATTTACTATAGAAAAGGCAATCCCTGGCGCACATAAAATTTGTGACAGTATAAAATTAGTTTTTGAATAATTTACTATAGAAAAGTCAATCCCTGGGATATTTAAAATTTGCGACAGTATAAAATTAGTTTTTGAATAATTTACTATAGAAAAGTCAATCCCTGGCGCAATTAAAATTTGTGACAGTTGAAAATTATTTTTTGAAAAATTTACTATAGAAAAGGCAATCCCTGGCGTAATTAAAATTTGTGACAGTTGAAAATTAGTTTTTGAATAATTTACTATAGAAAAGTCAATCCCTGGCGTAATTAAAATTTGTGACAGTTGAAAATTAGTTTTTGAATAATTTACTATAGAAAAGGCAATCCCTGGCGTAATTAAAATTTGCGACAGTATAAAATTAGTTTTTGAATAATTTACTATAGAAAAGGCAATCCCTGGCGTAATTAAAATTTGCGACAGTATAAAATTATTTTTTGAATAATTTACTATAGAAAAGGCAATCCCTGGCGTAATTAAAATTTGCGACAGTATAAAATTATTTTTTGAATAATTTACTATAGAAAAGGCAATCCCTGGGATATTTAAAATTTGCGACAGTATAAAATTAGTTTTTGAATAATTTACTATAGAAAAGGCAATCCCTGGCGCAATTAAAATTTGTGACAGTTGAAAATTATTTTTTGAATAATTTACTATAGAAAAGTCAATCCCTGGCGCAATTAAAATTTGTGACAGTTGAAAATTATTTTTTGAATAATTTACTATAGAAAAGGCAATCCCTGGCGTAATTAAAATTTGCGACAGTATAAAATTAGTTTTTGAATAATTTACTATAGAAAAGGCAATCCCTGGCGCAATTAAAATTTGTGACAGTTGAAAATTAGTTTTTGAATAATTTACTATAGAAAAGGCAATCCCTGGCGTAATTAAAATTTGCGACAGTATAAAATTATTTTTTGAATAATTTACTATAGAAAAGGCAATCCCTGGGATATTTAAAATTTGCGACAGTATAAAATTAGTTTTTGAATAATTTACTATAGAAAAGGCAATCCCTGGCGCAATTAAAATTTGTGACAGTTGAAAATTATTTTTTGAATAATTTACTATAGAAAAGTCAATCCCTGGCGCAATTAAAATTTGTGACAGTTGAAAATTATTTTTTGAAAAATTTACTATAGAAAAGGCAATCCCTGGCGCAATTAAAATTTGTGACAGTATAAAATTAGTTTTTGAATAATTTACTATAGAAAAGGCAATCCCTGGCGCAATTAAAATTTGTGACAGTTGAAAATTAGTTTTTGAATAATTTACTATAGAAAAGGCAATCCCTTGCGTAATTAAAATTTGCGACAGTATAAAATTAGTTTTTGAATAATTTACTATAGAAAAGGCAATCCCTGGCGCAATTAAAATTTGTGACAGTTGAAAATTAGTTTTTGAATAATTTACTATAGAAAAGGCAATCCCTGGCGTAATTAAAATTTGCGACAGTATAAAATTATTTTTTGAATAATTTACTATAGAAAAGTCAATCCCTGGGATATTTAAAATTTGCGACAGTATAAAATTAGTTTTTGAATAATTTACTATAGAAAAGTCAATCCCTGGCGCAATTAAAATTTGTGACAGTATAAAATTATTTTTTGAATAATTTACTATAGAAAAGGCAATCCCTGGGATATTTAAAATTTGCGACAGTATAAAATTAGTTTTTGAATAATTTACTATAGAAAAGTCAATCCCTGGCGCAATTAAAATTTGTGACAGTATAAAATTATTTTTTGAATAATTTACTATAGAAAAGTCAATCCCTGGGATATTTAAAATTTGCGACAGTTGAAAATTATTTTTTGAATAATTTACTATAGAAAAGGCAATCCCTGGGATATTTAAAATTTGCGACAGTATAAAATTAGTTTTTGAATAATTTACTATAGAAAAGGCAATCCCTGGCGCAATTAAAATTTGTGACAGTTGAAAATTATTTTTTGAATAATTTACTATAGAAAAGTCAATCCCTGGCGCAATTAAAATTTGTGACAGTATAAAATTATTTTTTGAATAATTTACTATAGAAAAGTCAATCCCTGGCGTAATTAAAATTTGTGACAGTTGAAAATTATTTTTTGAATAATTTACTATAGAAAAGGCAATCCCTGGGATATTTAAAATTTGCGACAGTATAAAATTAGTTTTTGAATAATTTACTATAGAAAAGTCAATCCCTGGCGCAATTAAAATTTGTGACAGTTGAAAATTATTTTTTGAATAATTTACTATAGAAAAGGCAATCCCTGGGATATTTAAAATTTGCGACAGTATAAAATTAGTTTTTGAATAATTTACTATAGAAAAGTCAATCCCTGGCGCAATTAAAATTTGTGACAGTATAAAATTATTTTTTGAAAAATTTACTATAGAAAAGGCAATACCTGGCGCAATTAAAATTTGCGACAGTATAAAATTAGTTTTTGAATAATTTACTATAGAAAAGTCAATCCCTGGCGCAATTAAAATTTGTGACAGTTGAAAATTATTTTTTGAATAATTTACTATAGAAAAGGCAATCCCTGGGATATTTAAAATTTGCGACAGTATAAAATTAGTTTTTGAATAATTTACTATAGAAAAGGCAATCCCTGGCGTAATTAAAATTTGCGACAGTATAAAATTAGTTTTTGAATAATTTACTATAGAAAAGGCAATCCCTGGCGTAATTAAAATTTGCGACAGTATAAAATTATTTTTTGAATAATTTACTATAGAAAAGTCAATCCCTGGCGCAATTAAAATTTGTGACAGTATAAAATTATTTTTTGAATAATTTACTATAGAAAAGTCAATCCCTGGCGCAATTAAAATTTGGGACAGTTGAAAATTATTTTTTGAATAATTTACTATAGAAAAGGCAATCCCTGGGATATTTAAAATTTGCGACAGTATAAAATTATTTTTTGAATAATTTACTATAGAAAAGTCAATCCCTGGCGTAATTAAAATTTGTGACAGTATAAAATTAGTTTTTGAATAATTTACTATAGAAAAGTCAATCCCTGGCGCAATTAAAATTTGCGACAGTATAAAATTAGTTTTTGAATAATTTACTATAGAAAAGGCAATCCCTGGCGTAATTAAAATTTGCGACAGTATAAAATTATTTTTTGAATAATTTACTATAGAAAAGTCAATCCCTGGCGCAATTAAAATTTGTGACAGTATAAAATTATTTTTTGAATAATTTACTATAGAAAAGTCAATCCCTGGGATATTTAAAATTTGCGACAGTTGAAAATTATTTTTTGAATAATTTACTATAGAAAAGGCAATCCCTGGGATATTTAAAATTTGCGACAGTATAAAATTAGTTTTTGAATAATTTACTATAGAAAAGGCAATCCCTGGCGCAATTAAAATTTGTGACAGTTGAAAATTATTTTTTGAATAATTTACTATAGAAAAGTCAATCCCTGGCGCAATTAAAATTTGTGACAGTATAAAATTATTTTTTGAATAATTTACTATAGAAAAGTCAATCCCTGGCGTAATTAAAATTTGTGACAGTTGAAAATTATTTTTTGAATAATTTACTATAGAAAAGGCAATCCCTGGGATATTTAAAATTTGCGACAGTATAAAATTAGTTTTTGAATAATTTAGTATAGAAAAGTCAATCCCTGGCGCAATTAAAATTTGTGACAGTTGAAAATTATTTTTTGAATAATTTACTATAGAAAAGGCAATCCCTGGGATATTTAAAATTTGCGACAGTATAAAATTAGTTTTTGAATAATTTACTATAGAAAAGTCAATCCCTGGCGCAATTAAAATTTGTGACAGTATAAAATTATTTTTTGAAAAATTTACTATAGAAAAGGCAATCCCTGGCGCAATTAAAATTTGCGACAGTATAAAATTAGTTTTTGAATAATTTACTATAGAAAAGTCAATCCCTGGCGCAATTAAAATTTGTGACAGTATAAAATTATTTTTTGAATAATTTACGATAGAAAAGGCAATCCCTGGGATATTTAAAATTTGCGACAGTATAAAATTAGTTTTTGAATAATTTACTATAGAAAAGGCAATCCCTGGCGTAATTAAAATTTGCGACAGTATAAAATTAGTTTTTGAATAATTTACTATAGAAAAGGCAATCCCTGGCGTAATTAAAATTTGCGACAGTATAAAATTATTTTTTGAATAATTTACTATAGAAAAGTCAATCCCTGGCGCAATTAAAATTTGTGACAGTATAAAATTATTTTTTGAATAATTTACTATAGAAAAGTCAATCCCTGGCGCAATTAAAATTTGTGACAGTTGAAAATTATTTTTTGAATAATTTACTATAGAAAAGGCAATCCCTGGGATATTTAAAATTTGCGACAGTATAAAATTATTTTTTGAATAATTTACTATAGAAAAGTCAATCCCTGGCGTAATTAAAATTTGTGACAGTATAAAATTAGTTTTTGAATAATTTACAATAGAAAAGTCAATCCCTGGCGCAATTAAAATTTGCGACAGTATAAAATTAGTTTTTGAATAATTTACTATAGAAAAGTCAATCCCTGGGATATTTAAAATTTGCGACAGTATAAAATTAGTTTTTGAATAATTTACTATAGAAAAGTCAATCCCTGGTGTAATTAAAATTTGTGACAGTTGAAAATTATTTTTTGAATAATTTACTATAGAAAAGGCAATCCCTGGGATATTTAAAATTTGCGACAGTATAAAATTAGTTTTTGAATAATTTACTATAGAAAAGTCAATCCCTGGCGCAATTAAAATTTGTGACAGTATAAAATTAGTTTTTGAATAATTTACTATAGAAAAGTCAATCCCTGGCGCAATTAAAATTTGTGACAGTATAAAATTATTTTTTGAATAATTTACTATAGAAAAGTCAATCCCTGGCGTAATTAAAATTTGTGACAGTATAAAATTAGTTTTTGAAAAATTTACTATAGAAAAGGCAATCCCTGGGATATTTAAAATTTGCGACAGTATAAAATTAGTTTTTGAATAATTTACTATAGAAAAGTCAATCCCTGGCGTAATTAAAATTTGTGACAGTATAAAATTAGTTTTTGAATAATTTACTATAGAAAAGTCAATCCCTGGCGCAATTAAAATTTGCGACAGTATAAAATTAGTTTTTGAATAATTTACTATAGAAAAGTTAATCCCTGGGATATTTAAAATTTGCGACAGTATAAAATTAGTTTTTGAATAATTTACTATAGAAAAGTCAATCCCTGGCGTAATTAAAATTTGTGACAGTTGAAAATTATTTTTTGAATAATTTACTATAGAAAAGGCAATCCCTGGGATATTTAAAATTTGTGACAGTTGAAAATTAGTTTTTGAATAATTTACTATAGAAAAGTCAATCCCTGGCGCAATTAAAATTTGCGACAGTATAAAATTAGTTTTTGAATAATTTACTATAGAAAAGTCAATCCCTGGCGTAATTAAAATTTGCGACAGTATAAAATTATTTTTTGAATAATTTACTATAGAAAAGGCAATCCCTGGGATATTTAAAATTTGTGACAGTATAAAATTAGTTTTTGAATAATTTACTATAGAAAAGTCAATCCCTGGCGCAATTAAAATTTGCGACAGTATAAAATTAGTTTTTGAATAATTTACTATAGAAAAGTCAATCCCTGGGATATTTAAAATTTGCGACAGTATAAAATTAGTTTTTGAATAATTTACTATAGAAAAGCCAATCCCTGGCGTAATTAAAATTTGTGACAGTTGAAAATTATTTTTTGAATAATTTACTATAGAAAAGGCAATCCCTGGGATATTTAAAATTTGCGACAGTATAAAATTAGTTTTTGAATAATTTACTATAGAAAAGTCAATCCCTGGCGCAATTAAAATTTGTGACAGTTGAAAATTATTTTTTGAATAATTTACTATAGAAAAGGCAATCCCTGGGATATTTAAAATTTGCGACAGTATAAAATTAGTTTTTGAATAATTTACTATAGAAAAGTCAATCCCTGGTGTAATTAAAATTTGTGACAGTTGAAAATTATTTTTTGAATAATTTACTATAGAAAAGGCAATCCCTGGGATATTTAAAATTTGCGACAGTATAAAATTAGTTTTTGAATAATTTACTATAGAAAAGGCAATCCCTGGCGTAATTAAAATTTGCGACAGTATAAAATTATTTTTTGAATAATTTACTATAGAAAAGTCAATCCCTGGCGCAATTAAAATTTGTGACAGTATAAAATTATTTTTTGAATAATTTACTATAGAAAAGTCAATCCCTGGCGCAATTAAAATTTGTGACAGTTGAAAATTATTTTTTGAATAATTTACTATAGAAAAGGCAATCCCTGGGATATTTAAAATTTGCGACAGTATAAAATTATTTTTTGAATAATTTACTATAGAAAAGTCAATCCCTGGGATATTTAAAATTTGCGACAGTATAAAATTATTTTTTGAATAATTTACTATAGAAAAGTCAATCCCTGGCGTAATTAAAATTTGTGACAGTATAAAATTAGTTTTTGAATAATTTACTATAGAAAAGTCAATCCCTGGCGCAATTAAAATTTGCGACAGTATAAAATTAGTTTTTGAATAATTTACTATAGAAAAGTCAATCCCTGGGATATTTAAAATTTGCGACAGTATAAAATTAGTTTTTGAATAATTTACTATAGAAAAGTCAATCCCTGGCGTAATTAAAATTTGTGACAGTTGAAAATTATTTTTTGAATAATTTACTATAGAAAAGGCAATCCCTGGGATATTTAAAATTTGCGACAGTATAAAATTAGTTTTTGAATAATTTACTATAGAAAAGTCAATCCCTGGCGCAATTAAAATTTGTGACAGTATAAAATTAGTTTTTGAATAATTTACTATAGAAAAGGCAATCCCTGGCGTAATTAAAATTTGCGACAGTATAAAATTATTTTTTGAATAATTTACTATAGAAAAGGCAATCCCTGGGATATTTAAAATTTGCGACAGTATAAAATTAGTTTTTGAATAATTTACTATAGAAAAGTCAATCGCTGGCGCAATTAAAATTTGTGACAGTATAAAATTAGTTTTTGAATAATTTACTATAGAAAAGTCAATCCCTGGCGCAATTAAAATTTGTGACAGTATAAAATTATTTTTTGAATAATTTACTATAGAAAAGTCAATCCCTGGCGTAATTAAAATTTGTGACAGTATAAAATTAGTTTTTGAAAAATTTACTATAGAAAAGGCAATCCCTGGGATATTTAAAATTTGCGACAGTATAAAATTAGTTTTTGAATAATTTACTATAGAAAAGGCAATCCCTGGCGTAATTAAAATTTGCGACAGTATAAAATTATTTTTTGAATAATTTACTATAGAAAAGTCAATCCCTGGCGTAATTAAAATTTGTGACAGTTGAAAATTATTTTTTGAATAATTTACTATAGAAAAGTCAATCCCTGGCGCAATTAAAATTTGTGACAGTTGAAAATTATTTTTTGAATAATTTACTATAGAAAAGGCAATCCCTGGCGTAATTAAAATTTGTGACAGTTGAAAATTATTTTTTGAATAATTTACTATAGAAAAGTCAATCCCTGGCGCAATTAAAATTTGTGACAGTATAAAATTAGTTTTTGAAAAATTTACTATAGAAAAGGCAATCCCTGGGATATTTAAAATTTGCGACAGTATAAAATTAGTTTTTGAATAATTTACTATAGAAAAGGCAATCCCTGGCGCAATTAAAATTTGCGACAGTATAAAATTAGTTTTTGAATAATTTACTATAGAAAAGTCAATCCCTGGCGTAATTAAAATTTGTGACAGTATAAAATTAGTTTTTGAAAAATTTACTATAGAAAAGGCAATCCCTGGGATATTTAAAATTTGCGACAGTATAAAATTAGTTTTTGAATAATTTACTATAGAAAAGGCAATCCCTGGCGTAATTAAAATTTGCGACAGTATAAAATTATTTTTTGAATAATTTACTATAAAAAAGGCAATCCCTGGGATATTTAAAATTTGCGACAGTATAAAATTAGTTTTTGAATAATTTACTATAGAAAAGTCAATCCCTGGCGTAATTAAAATTTGTGACAGTTGAAAATTATTTTTTGAATAATTTACTATAGAAAGTCAATCCCTGGCGCAATTAAAATTTGTGACAGTATAAAATTAGTTTTTGAATAATTTACTATAGAAAAGTCAATCCTGGGATATTTAAAATTTGCGAGAGTATAAAATTATTTTTTGAATAATTTACTATAGAAAAGGCAATCCCTGGCGTAATTAAAATTTGCGACAGTATAAAATTATTTTTTGAATAATTTACTATAGAAAAGGCAATCCCTGGCGTAATTAAAATTTGCGACAGTATAAAATTATTTTTGAAAAATTTACTATAGAAAAGTCAATCCCTGGCGCAATTAAAATTTGTGACAGTATAAAATTATTTTTTGAATAATTTACTATAGAAAAGTCAATCCCTGCGCAATTAAAATTTGCGACAGTATAAATTAGTTTTTGAATAATTTACTATAGAAAAGTCAATCCTGGCGTAATTAAAATTTGCGACAGTATAAAATTATTTTTTGAATAATTTACTATAGAAAAGGCAATCCCTGGGATATTTAAAATTTGCGACAGTATAAAATTAGTTTTTGAATAATTTACTATAGAAAAGTCAATCCCTGGGATATTTAAAATTTGCGACAGTATAAAATTATTTTTTGAATAATTTACTATAGAAAAGTCAATCCCTGGCGTAATTAAAATTTGTGACAGTTGAAAATTAGTTTTGAATAATTTACTATAGAAAAGTCAATCCCTGGCGCAATTAAAATTTGCGACAGTATAAAATTAGTTTTTGAATAATTTACTATAGAAAAGTCAATCCCTGGGATATTTAAAATTTGCGACAGTATAAAATAGTTTTTGAATAATTTACTATAGAAAAGTCAATCCCTGGCGTAATTAAAATTTGTGACAGTTGAAAATTATTTTTTGAATAATTTACTATAGAAAAGGCAATCCCTGGGATATTTAAAATTTGCGACAGTATAAAATTAGTTTTTGAATAATTTACTATAGAAAAGTCAATCCCTGGCGCAATTAAAATTTGTGACAGTATAAAATTAGTTTTTGAATAATTTACTATAGAAAAGGCAATCCCTGGCGTAATTAAAATTTGCGACAGTATAAAATTATTTTTTGAATAATTTACTATAGAAAAGGCAATCCCTGGGATATTTAAAATTTGCGACAGTATAAAATTAGTTTTTGAATAATTTACTATAGAAAAGTCAATCCCTGGCGCAATTAAAATTTGTGACAGTATAAAATTAGTTTTTGAATAATTTACTATAGAAAAGTCAATCCCTGGCGCAATTAAAATTTGTGACAGTATAAAATTATTTTTTGAATAATTTACTATAGAAAAGTCAATCCCTGGCGTAATTAAAATTTGTGACAGTATAAAATTAGTTTTTGAAAAATTTACTATAGAAAAGGCAATCCCTGGGATATTTAAAATTTGCGACAGTATAAAATTAGTTTTTGAATAATTTACTATAGAAAAGTCAATCCCTGGCGTAATTAAAATTTGTGACAGTATAAAATTAGTTTTTGAATAATTTACTATAGAAAAGTCAATCCCTGGCGCAATTAAAATTTGCGACAGTATAAAATTAGTTTTTGAATAATTTACTATAGAAAAGTTAATCCCTGGGATATTTAAAATTTGCGACAGTATAAAATTAGTTTTTGAATAATTTACTATAGAAAAGTCAATCCCTGGCGTAATTAAAATTTGTGACAGTTGAAAATTATTTTTTGAATAATTTACTATAGAAAAGGCAATCCCTGGGATATTTAAAATTTGTGACAGTTGAAAATTAGTTTTTGAATAATTTACTATAGAAAAGTCAATCCCTGGCGCAAATTAAAATTTGCGACAGTATAAAATTAGTTTTGAATAATTTACTATAGAAAAGTCAATCCCTGGCGTAATTAAAATTTGCGACAGTATAAAATTATTTTTTGAATAATTTACTATAGAAAAGGCAATCCCTGGGATATTTAAAATTTGTGACAGTATAAAATTAGTTTTTGAATAATTTACTATAGAAAAGTCAATCCCTGGCGCAATTAAATTTGCGACAGTATAAAATTAGTTTTTGAATAATTTACTATAGAAAAGTCAATCCTGGGATATTTAAAATTTGCGACAGTATAAAATTAGTTTTTGAATAATTTACTATAGAAAAGCCAATCCCTGGCGTAATTAAAATTTGTGACAGTTGAAAATTATTTTTTGAATAATTTACTATAGAAAAGGCAATCCCTGGGATATTAAAATTTGCGACAGTATAAAATTAGTTTTTTGAATAATTTACTATAGAAAAGTCAATCCCTGGCGCAATTAAAATTTGTGACAGTTGAAAATTATTTTTTGAATAATTTACTATAGAAAAGGCAATCCCTGGGATATTTAAAATTTGCGACAGTATAAAATTAGTTTTTGAATAATTTACTATAGAAAAGTCAATCCCTGGTGTAATTAAAATTTGTGGACAGTTGAAAATTATTTTTTGAATAATTTACTATAGAAAAGGCAATCCCTGGGATATTTAAAATTTGCGGACAGTATAAAATTAGTTTTTGAATAATTTACTATAGAAAAGGCAATCCCTGGCGTAATTAAAATTTGCGACAGTATAAAAATTAGTTTTTGAATAATTTACTATAGAAAAGGCAATCCCTGGCGTAATTAAAATTTGCGACAGTATAAAATTATTTTTTGAATAATTTACTATAGAAAAGTCAATCCCTGGCGCAATTAAAATTTGTGACAGTATAAAATTATTTTTTGAATAATTTACTATAGAAAAGTCAATCCTGGCGCAATTAAAATTTGTGACAGTTGAAAATTATTTTTTGAATAATTTACTATAGAAAAGGCAATCCCTGGGATATTTAAAATTTGCGACAGTATAAAATTATTTTTTGAATAATTTACTATAGAAAAGTCAATCCCTGGGATATTTAAAATTTGCGACAGTATAAAATTATTTTTTTGAATAATTTACTATAGAAAAGTCAATCCCTGGCGTAATTAAAATTTGTGACAGTATAAAATTAGTTTTTGAATAATTTACTATAGAAAAGTCAATCCCTGGCGCAATTAAAATTTGCGACAGTATAAAATTAGTTTTTGAATAATTTACTATAGAAAAGTCAATCCCTGGGATATTTAAAATTTGCGACAGTATAAAATTAGTTTTTGAATAATTTACTATAGAAAAGTCAATCCCTGGCGTAATTAAAATTTGTGACAGTTGAAAATTATTTTTTGAATAATTTACTATAGAAAAGGGCAATCCCTGGGATATTTAAAATTTGCGACAGTATAAAATTAGTTTTTGAATAATTTACTATAGAAAAGTCAATCCCTGGCGCAATTAAAATTTGTGACAGTATAAAATTAGTTTTTGAATAATTTACTATAGAAAAGGCAATCCCTGGCGTAATTAAAATTTGCGACAGTATAAAATTATTTTTGAATAATTTACTATAGAAAAGGCAATCCCTGGGATATTAAAATTTGCGACAGTATAAAATTAGTTTTTGAATAATTTACTATAGAAAAGTCAATCGCTGGCGCAATTAAAATTTGTGACAGTATAAAATTAGTTTTTGAATAATTTACTATAGAAAAGTCAATCCCTGGCGCAATTAAAATTTGTGACAGTATAAAATTATTTTTTGAATAATTTACTATAGAAAAGTCAATCCCTGGCGTAATTAAAATTTGTGACAGTATAAAATTAGTTTTTGAAAAATTTACTATAGAAAAGGCAATCCCTGGGATATTTAAAATTTGCGACAGTATAAAATTAGTTTTTGAATAATTTACTATAGAAAAGGCAATCCCTGGCGTAATTAAAATTTGCGACAGTATAAAATTATTTTTTGAATAATTTACTATAGAAAAGTCAATCCCTGGCGTAATTAAAATTTGTGACAGTTGAAAATTATTTTTTGAATAATTTACTATAGAAAAGTCAATCCCTGGCGCAATTAAAATTTGTGACAGTTGAAAATTATTTTTTGAATAATTTACTATAGAAAAGGCAATCCCTGGCGTAATTAAAATTTGTGACAGTTGAAAATTATTTTTTGAATAATTTACTATAGAAAAGTCAATCCCTGGCGCAATTAAAATTTGTGACAGTATAAAATTAGTTTTTGAAAAATTTACTATAGAAAAGGCAATCCCTGGGATATTTAAAATTTGCGACAGTATAAAATTAGTTTTTGAATAATTTACTATAGAAAAGGCAATCCCTGGCGCAATTAAAATTTGCGACAGTATAAAATTAGTTTTTGAATAATTTACTATAGAAAAGTCAATCCCTGGCGTAATTAAAATTTGTGACAGTATAAAATTAGTTTTTGAAAAATTTACTATAGAAAAGGCAATCCCTGGGATATTTAAAATTTGCGACAGTATAAAATTAGTTTTTGAATAATTTACTATAGAAAAGGCAATCCCTGGCGTAATTAAAATTTGCGACAGTATAAAATTATTTTTTGAATAATTTACTATAAAAAAGGCAATCCCTGGGATATTTAAAATTTGCGACAGTATAAAATTAGTTTTTGAATAATTTACTATAGAAAAGTCAATCCCTGGCGTAATTAAAATTTGTGACAGTTGAAAATTATTTTTTGAATAATTTACTATAGAAAAGTCAATCCCTGGCGCAATTAAAATTTGTGACAGTATAAAATTAGTTTTTGAATAATTTACTATAGAAAAGTCAATCCCTGGGATATTTAAAATTTGCGACAGTATAAAATTATTTTTTGAATAATTTACTATAGAAAAGGCAATCCCTGGCGTAATTAAAATTTGCGACAGTATAAAATTATTTTTTGAATAATTTACTATAGAAAAGGCAATCCCTGGCGTAATTAAAATTTGCGACAGTATAAAATTATTTTTTGAAAAATTTACTATAGAAAAGTCAATCCCTGGCGCAATTAAAATTTGTGACAGTATAAAATTATTTTTTGAATAATTTACTATAGAAAAGTCAATCCCTGGCGCAATTAAAATTTGCGACAGTATAAAATTAGTTTTTGAATAATTTACTATAGAAAAGTCAATCCCTGGCGTAATTAAAATTTGCGACAGTATAAAATTATTTTTTGAATAATTTACTATAGAAAAGGCAATCCCTGGGATATTTAAAATTTGCGACAGTATAAAATTAGTTTTTGAATAATTTACTATAGAAAAGTCAATCCCTGGGATATTTAAAATTTGCGACAGTATAAAATTATTTTTTGAATAATTTACTATAGAAAAGTCAATCCCTGGCGTAATTAAAATTTGTGACAGTTGAAAATTAGTTTTTGAATAATTTACTATAGAAAAGTCAATCCCTGGCGCAATTAAAATTTGCGACAGTATAAAATTAGTTTTTGAATAATTTACTATAGAAAAGTCAATCCCTGGGATATTTAAAATTTGCGACAGTATAAAATTAGTTTTTGAATAATTTACTATAGAAAAGTCAATCCCTGGCGTAATTAAAATTTGTGACAGTTGAAAATTATTTTTTGAATAATTTACTATAGAAAAGGCAATCCCTGGGATATTTAAAATTTGCGACAGTATAAAATTAGTTTTTGAATAATTTACTATAGAAAAGTCAATCCCTGGCGCAATTAAAATTTGTGACAGTATAAAATTAGTTTTTGAATAATTTACTATAGAAAAGGCAATCCCTGGCGTAATTAAAATTTGCGACAGTATAAAATTATTTTTTGAATAATTTACTATAGAAAAGGCAATCCCTGGGATATTTAAAATTTGCGACAGTATAAAATTAGTTTTTGAATAATTTACTATAGAAAAGTCAATCCCTGGCGCAATTAAAATTTGTGACAGTATAAAATTAGTTTTTGAATAATTTACTATAGAAAAGTCAATCCCTGGCGCAATTAAAATTTGTGACAGTATAAAATTATTTTTTGAATAATTTACTATAGAAAAGTCAATCCCTGGCGTAATTAAAATTTGTGACAGTATAAAATTAGTTTTTGAAAAATTTACTATAGAAAAGGCAATCCCTGGGATATTTAAAATTTGCGACAGTATAAAATTAGTTTTTGAATAATTTACTATAGAAAAGGCAATCCCTGGCGTAATTAAAATTTGCGACAGTATAAAATTATTTTTTGAATAATTTACTATAGAAAAGTCAATCCCTGGCGTAATTAAAATTTGTGACAGTTGAAAATTATTTTTTGAATAATTTACTATAGAAAAGTCAATCCCTGGCGCAATTAAAATTTGTGACAGTTGAAAATTATTTTTTGAATAATTTACTATAGAAAAGGCAATCCCTGGCGTAATTAAAATTTGTGACAGTTGAAAATTATTTTTTGAATAATTTACAATAGAAAAGTCAATCCCTGGCGCAATTAAAATTTGTGACAGTATAAAATTAGTTTTTGAAAAATTTACTATAGAAAAGGCAATCCCTGGGATATTTAAAATTTGCGACAGTATAAAATTAGTTTTTGAATAATTTACTATAGAAAAGGCAATCCCTGGCGCAATTAAAATTTGCGACAGTATAAAATTAGTTTTTGAATAATTTACTATAGAAAAGTCAATCCCTGGCGTAATTAAAATTTGTGACAGTATAAAATTAGTTTTTGAAAAATTTACTATAGAAAAGGCAATCCCTGGGATATTTAAAATTTGCGACAGTATAAAATTAGTTTTTGAATAATTTACTATAGAAAAGGCAATCCCTGGCGTAATTAAAATTTGCGACAGTATAAAATTATTTTTTGAATAATTTACTATAGAAAAGGCAATCCCTGGGATATTTAAAATTTGCGACAGTATAAAATTAGTTTTTGAATAATTTACTATAGAAAAGTCAATCCCTGGCGTAATTAAAATTTGTGACAGTTGAAAATTATTTTTTGAATAATTTACTATAGAAAAGTCAATCCCTGGCGCAATTAAAATTTGTGACAGTATAAAATTAGTTTTTGAATAATTTACTATAGAAAAGTCAATCCCTGGGATATTTAAAATTTGCGACAGTATAAAATTATTTTTTGAATAATTTACTATAGAAAAGGCAATCCCTGGCGTAATTAAAATTTGCGACAGTATAAAATTATTTTTTGAATAATTTACTATAGAAAAGGCAATCCCTGGCGTAATTAAAATTTGCGACAGTATAAAATTATTTTTTGAAAAATTTACTATAGAAAAGTCAATCCCTGGCGCAATTAAAATTTGTGACAGTATAAAATTATTATTTGAATAATTTACTATAGAAAAGTCAATCCCTGGCGCAATTAAAATTTGCGACAGTATAAAATTAGTTTTTGAATAATTTACTATAGAAAAGTCAATCCCTGGCGTAATTAAAATTTGCGACAGTATAAAATTATTTTTTGAATAATTTACTATAGAAAAGGCAATCCCTGGGATATTTAAAATTTGCGACAGTATAAAATTAGTTTTTGAATAATTTACTATAGAAAAGTCAATCCCTGGGATATTTAAAATTTGCGACAGTATAAAATTATTTTTTGAATAATTTACTATAGAAAAGTCAATCCCTGGCGTAATTAAAATTTGTGACAGTATAAAATTAGTTTTTGAATAATTTACTATAGAAAAGTCAATCCCTGGCGCAATTAAAATTTGCGACAGTATAAAATTAGTTTTTGAATAATTTACTATAGAAAAGTCAATCCCTGGGATATTTAAAATTTGCGACAGTATAAAATTAGTTTTTGAATAATTTACTATAGAAAAGTCAATCCCTGGGATATTTAAAATTTGTGACAGTATAAAATTATTTTTTGAATAATTTACTATAGAAAAGTCAATCCCTGGCGTAATTAAAATTTGTGACAGTATAAAATTAGTTTTTGAAAAATTTACTATAGAAAAGGCAATCCCTGGGATATTTAAAATTTGCGACAGTATAAAATTAGTTTTTGAATAATTTACTATAGAAAAGGCAATCCCTGGCGTAATTAAAATTTGCGACAGTATAAAATTATTTTTTGAATAATTTACTATAGAAAAGTCAATCCCTGGCGTAATTAAAATTTGTGACAGTTGAAAATTATTTTTTGAATAATTTACTATAGAAAAGTCAATCCCTGGCGCAATTAAAATTTGTGACAGTTGAAAATTATTTTTTGAATAATTTACTATAGAAAAGGCAATCCCTGGCGTAATTAAAATTTGTGACAGTTGAAAATTATTTTTTGAATAATTTACTATAGAAAAGTCAATCCCTGGCGCAATTAAAATTTGTGACAGTATAAAATTATTTTTTGAATAATTTACTATAGAAAAGTCAATCCCTGGCGCAATTAAAATTTGCGACAGTACAAAATTAGTTTTTGAATAATTTACTATAGAAAAGGCAATCCCTGGCGCAATTAAAATTTGCGACAGTATAAAATTAGTTTTTGAATAATTTACTATAGAAAAGTCAATCCCTGGCGTAATTAAAATTTGTGACAGTATAAAATTAGTTTTTGAAAAATTTACTATAGAAAAGGCAATCCCTGGGATATTTAAAATTTGCGACAGTATAAAATTAGTTTTTGAATAATTTACTATAGAAAAGGCAATCCCTGGCGTAATTAAAATTTGCGACAGTATAAAATTATTTTTTTGAATAATTTACTATAGAAAAGGCAATCCCTGGGATATTTAAAATTTGCGACAGTATAAAATTAGTTTTTGAATAATTTACTATAGAAAAGTCAATCCCTGGCGTAATTAAAATTTGTGACAGTTGAAAATTATTTTTTGAATAATTTACTATAGAAAAGTCAATCCCTGGCGCAATTAAAATTTGTGACAGTATAAAATTAGTTTTTGAATAATTTACTATAGAAAAGTCAATCCCTGGGATATTTAAAATTTGCGACAGTATAAAATTATTTTTTGAATAATTTACTATAGAAAAGGCAATCCCTGGCGTAATTAAAATTTGCGACAGTATAAAATTATTTTTTGAATAATTTACTATAGAAAAGGCAATCCCTGGCGTAATTAAAATTTGCGACAGTATAAAATTATTTTTTGAAAAATTTACTATAGAAAAGTCAATCCCTGGCGCAATTAAAATTTGTGACAGTATAAAATTATTTTTTGAATAATTTACTATAGAAAAGTCAATCCCTGGCGCAATTAAAATTTGCGACAGTATAAAATTAGTTTTTGAATAATTTACTATAGAAAAGTCAATCCCTGGCGTAATTAAAATTTGCGACAGTATAAAATTATTTTTTGAATAATTTACTATAGAAAAGGCAATCCCTGGGATATTTAAAATTTGCGACAGTATAAAATTAGTTTTTGAATAATTTACTATAGAAAAGTCAATCCCTGGCGTAATTAAAATTTGTGACAGTATAAAATTATTTTTTGAATAATTTACTATAGAAAAGTCAATCCCTGGCGTAATTAAAAATTGTGACAGTTGAAAATTAGTTTTTGAATAATTTACTATAGAAAAGTCAATCCCTGGCGCAATTAAAATTTGTGACAGTATAAAATTAGTTTTTGAATAATTTACTATAGAAAAGTCAATCCCTGGCGTAATTAAAATATGCGACAGTATAAAATTATTTTTTGAATAATTTACTATAGAAAAGGCAATCCCTGGCGTAATTAAAATTTGCGACAGTATAAAATTATTTTTTGAAAAATTTACTATAGAAAAGTCAATCCCTGGCGCAATTAAAATTTGTGACAGTATAAAATTATTTTTTGAATAATTTACTATAGAAAAGTCAATCCCTGGCGCAATTAAAATTTGTGACAGTATAAAATTATTTTTTGAATAATTTACTATAGAAAAGTCAATCCCTGGCGCAATTAAAATTTGCGACAGTATAATATTATTTTTTGAATAATTTACTATAGAAAAGGCAATCCCTGGGATATTTAAAATTTGCGACAGTATAAAATTAGTTTTTGAATAATTTACTATAGAAAAGTCAATCCCTGGCGTAATTAAAATTTGCGACAGTATAAAATTATTTTTTGAATAATTTACTATAGAAAAGGCAATCCCTGGCGTAATTAAAATTTGCGACAGTATAAAATTAGTTTTTGAATAATTTACTATAGAAAAGGCAATCCCTGGCGTAATTAAAATTTGTGACAGTATAAAATTATTTTTTGAATAATTTACTATAGAAAAGTCAATCCCTGGCGTAATTAAAATTTGTGACAGTTGAAAATTAGTTTTTGAATAATTTACTATAGAAAAGTCAATCCCTGGCGCAATTAAAATTTGTGACAGTATAAAATTAGTTTTTGAATAATTTACTATAGAAAAGTCAATCCCTGGCGTAATTAAAATTTGCGACAGTATAAAATTATTTTTTGAATAATTTACTATAGAAAAGGCAATCCCTGGCGTAATTAAAATTTGCGACAGTATAAAATTAGTTTTTGAATAATTTACTATAGAAAAGGCAATCCCTGGCGTAATTAAAATTTGTGACAGTATAAAATTATTTTTTGAATAATTTACTATAGAAAAGTCAATCCCTGGCGTAATTAAAATTTGTGACAGTTGAAAATTAGTTTTTGAATAATTTACTATAGAAAAGTCAATCCCTGGCGCAATTAAAATTTGTGACAGTATAAAATTAGTTTTTGAATAATTTACTATAGAAAAGGCAATCCCTGGCGCAATTAAAATTTGTGACAGTTGAAAATTAGTTTTTGAATAATTTACTATAGAAAAGGCAATCCCTGGCGTAATTAAAATTTGCGACAGTATAAAATTATTTTTTGAATAATTTACTATAGAAAAGGCAATCCCTGGCGTAATTAAAATTTGCGACAGTATAAAATTAGTTTTTGAATAATTTACTATAGAAAAGGCAATCCCTGGCGTAATTAAAATTTGTGACAGTTGAAAATTAGTTTTTGAATAATTTACTATAGAAAAGTCAATCCCTGGCGCAATTAAAATTTGTGACAGTATAAAATTAGTTTTTGAATAATTTACTATAGAAAAGGCAATCCCTGGCGTAATTAAAATTTGCGACAGTATAAAATTATTTTTTGAATAATTTACTATAGAAAAGGCAATCCCTGGGATATTTAAAATTTGCGACAGTATAAAATTAGTTTTTGAATAATTTACTATAGAAAAGGCAATCCCTGGCGCACATAAAATTTGTGACAGTATAAAATTAGTTTTTGAATAATTTACTATAGAAAAGTCAATCCCTGGGATATTTAAAATTTGTGACAGTTGAAAATTATTTTTTGAATAATTTACTATAGAAAAGTCAATCCCTGGCGTAATTAAAATTTGTGACAGTATAAAATTAGTTTTTGAAAAATTTACTATAGAAAAGGCAATCCCTGGCGCAATTAAAATTTGTGACAGTTGAAAATTATTTTTTGAATAATTTACTATAGAAAAGGCAATCCCTGGCGTAATTAAAATTTGCGACAGTATAAAATTAGTTTTTGAATAATTTACTATAGAAAAGGCAATCCCTGGCGTAATTAAAATTTGCGACAGTATAAAATTAGTTTTTTGAATAATTTACTATAGAAAAGGCAATCCCTGGCGTAATTAAAATTTGCGACAGTATAAAATTATTTTTTGAAAAATTTACTATAGAAAAGGCAATCCCTGGCGTAATTAAAATTTGTGACAGTATAAAATTAGTTTTTGAATAATTTACTATAGAAAAGTCAATCCCTGGCGTAATTAAAATTTGTGACAGTTGAAAATTAGTTTTTGAATAATTTACTATAGAAAAGGCAATCCCTGGCGCAATTAAAATTTGTGACAGTTGAAAATTATTTTTTGAATAATTTACTATAGAAAAGTCAATCCCTGGCGCAATTAAAATTTGTGACAGTATAAAATTAGTTTTTGAAAAATTTACTATAGAAAAGGCAATCCCTGGCGCAATTAAAATTTGTGACAGTTGAAAATTATTTTTTGAATAATTTACTATAGAAAAGGCAATCCCTGGGATATTTAAAATTTGCGACAGTATAAAATTAGTTTTTGAATAATTTACTATAGAAAAGTCAATCCCTGGCGCAATTAAAATTTGTGACAGTATAAAATTATTTTTTGAATAATTTACTATAGAAAAGGCAATCCCTGGGATATTTAAAATTTGCGACAGTATAAAATTAGTTTTTGAATAATTTACTATAGAAAAGGCAATCCCTGGCGTAATTAAAATTTGCGACAGTATAAAATTAGTTTTTGAATAATTTACTATAGAAAAGGCAATCCCTGGCGTAATTAAAATTTGCGACAGTATAAAATTATTTTTTGAATAATTTACTATAGAAAAGTCAATCCCTGGCGCAATTAAAATTTGTGACAGTATAAAATTATTTTTTGAATAATTTACTATAGAAAAGTCAATCCCTGGCGCAATTAAAATTTGTGACAGTTGAAAATTATTTTTTGAATAATTTACTATAGAAAAGGCAATCCCTGGGATATTTAAAATTTGCGACAGTATAAAATTATTTTTTGAATAATTTACTATAGAAAAGTCAATCCCTGGCGTAATTAAAATTTGTGACAGTATAAAATTAGTTTTTGAATAATTTACTATAGAAAAGTCAATCCCTGGCGCAATTAAAATTTGTGACAGTTGAAAATTATTTTTTGAATAATTTACTATAGAAAAGGCAATCCCTGGGATATTTAAAATTTGCGACAGTATAAAATTATTTTTTGAATAATTTACTATAGAAAAGTCAATCCCTGGCGTAATTAAAATTTGTGACAGTATAAAATTATTTTTTGAATAATTTACTATAGAAAAGTCAATCCCTGGCGTAATTAAAATTTGTGACAGTTGAAAATTAGTTTTTGAATAATTTACTATAGAAAAGTCAATCCCTGGCGTAATTAAAATTTGCGACAGTATAAAATTAGTTTTTGAATAATTTACTATAGAAAAGTCAATCCCTGGCGTAATTAAAATTTGCGACAGTATAAAATTATTTTTTGAATAATTTACTATAGAAAAGGCAATCCCTGGCGCAATTAAAATTTGCGACAGTATAAAATTAGTTTTTGAATAATTTACTATAGAAAAGGCAATCCCTGGCGTAATTAAAATTTGTGACAGTATAAAATTATTTTTTGAATAATTTACTATAGAAAAGTCAATCCCTGGCGTAATTAAAATTTGTGACAGTTGAAAATTAGTTTTTGAATAATTTACTATAGAAAAGTCAATCCCTGGCGCAATTAAAATTTGTGACAGTATAAAATTAGTTTTTGAATAATTTACTATAGAAAAGGCAATCCCTGGCGCAATTAAAATTTGTGACAGTTGAAAATTAGTTTTTGAATAATTTACTATAGAAAAGGCAATCCCTGGCGTAATTAAAATTTGCGACAGTATAAAATTATTTTTTGAATAATTTACTATAGAAAAGGCAATCCCTGGCGTAATTAAAATTTGCGACAGTATAAAATTAGTTTTTGAATAATTTACTATAGAAAAGGCAATCCCTGGCGTAATTAAAATTTGTGACAGTTGAAAATTAGTTTTTGAATAATTTACTATAGAAAAGTCAATCCCTGGCGCAATTAAAATTTGTGACAGTATAAAATTAGTTTTTGAATAATTTACTATAGAAAAGGCAATCCCTGGCGTAATTAAAATTTGCGACAGTATAAAATTATTTTTTGAATAATTTACTATAGAAAAGGCAATCCCTGGGATATTTAAAATTTGCGACAGTATAAAATTAGTTTTTGAATAATTTACTATAGAAAAGGCAATCCCTGGCGCACATAAAATTTGTGACAGTATAAAATTAGTTTTTGAATAATTTACTATAGAAAAGTCAATCCCTGGGATATTTAAAATTTGTGACAGTTGAAAATTATTTTTTGAATAATTTACTATAGAAAAGTCAATCCCTGGCGTAATTAAAATTTTGTGACAGTATAAAATTAGTTTTTTGAAAAATTTACTATAGAAAAGGCAATCCCTGGCGCAATTAAAATTTGCGACAGTATAAAATTATTTTTTGAATAATTTACTATAGAAAAGGCAATCCCTGGCGTAATTAAAATTTGCGACAGTATAAAATTAGTTTTTGAATAATTTACTATAGAAAAGGCAATCCCTGGCGTAATTAAAATTTGCGACAGTATAAAATTAGTTTTTTGAATAATTTACTATAGAAAAGGCAATCCCTGGCGTAATTAAAATTTGCGACAGTATAAAATTATTTTTGAAAAATTTACTATAGAAAAGGCAATCCCTGGCGTAATTAAAATTTGTGACAGTATAAAATTAGTTTTTGAATAATTTACTATAGAAAAGTCAATCCCTGGCGTAATTAAAATTTGTGACAGTTGAAAATTAGTTTTTGAATAATTTACTATAGAAAAGGCAATCCCTGGCGCAATTAAAATTTGTGACAGTTGAAAATTATTTTTGAATAATTTACTATAGAAAAGTCAATCCCTGGCGCAATTAAAATTTGTGACAGTATAAAATTAGTTTTTGAAAAATTTACTATAGAAAAGGCAATCCCTGGCGCAATTAAAATTTGTGACAGTTGAAAATTATTTTTTGAATAATTTACTATAGAAAAGGCAATCCCTGGGATATTTAAAATTTGCGACAGTATAAAATTAGTTTTTGAATAATTTACTTAGAAAAGTCAATCCCTGGCGTAATTAAAATTTGTGACAGTATAAAATTAGTTTTTGAATAATTTACTATAGAAAAGTCAATCCCTGGGATATTTAAAATTTGCGACAGTATAAAATTAGTTTTTGAATAATTTACTATAGAAAAGTCAATCCCTGGCGCAATTAAAATTTGTGACAGTTGAAAATTAGTTTTTGAATAATTTACTATAGAAAAGGCAATCCCTGGCGTAATTAAAATTTGTGACAGTATAAAATTAGTTTTTGAATAATTTACTATAGAAAAGTCAATCCCTGGCGTAATTAAAATTTGTGACAGTTGAAAATTAGTTTTTGAATAATTTACTATAGAAAAGGCAATCCCTGGCGCAATTAAAATTTGTGACAGTTGAAAATTATTTTTTGAATAATTTACTATAGAAAAGTCAATCCCTGGCGCAATTAAAATTTGTGACAGTATAAAATTAGTTTTTGAAAAATTTACTATAGAAAAGGCAATCCCTGGCGCAATTAAAATTTGTGACAGTTGAAAATTATTTTTTGAATAATTTACTATAGAAAAGGCAATCCCTGGGATATTTAAAATTTGCGACAGTATAAAATTAGTTTTTGAATAATTTACTATAGAAAAGTCAATCCCTGGCGCAATTAAAATTTGTGACAGTATAAAATTATTTTTTGAATAATTTACTATAGAAAAGGCAATCCCTGGGATATTTAAAATTTGCGACAGTATAAAATTAGTTTTTGAATAATTTACTATAGAAAAGGCAATCCCTGGCGTAATTAAAATTTGCGACAGTATAAAATTAGTTTTTGAATAATTTACTATAGAAAAGGCAATCCCTGGCGTAATTAAAATTTGCGACAGTATAAAATTATTTTTTGAATAATTTACTATAGAAAAGTCAATCCCTGGCGCAATTAAAATTTGTGACAGTATAAAATTATTTTTTGAATAATTTACTATAGAAAAGTCAATCCCTGGCGCAATTAAAATTTGTGACAGTTGAAAATTATTTTTTGAATAATTTACTATAGAAAAGGCAATCCCTGGGATATTTAAAATTTGCGACAGTATAAAATTATTTTTTGAATAACTTACTATAGAAAAGTCAATCCCTGGCGTAATTAAAATTTGTGACAGTATAAAATTAGTTTTTGAATAATTTACTATAGAAAAGTCAATCCCTGGCGCAATTAAAATTTGTGACAGTATAAAATTAGTTTTTGAAAAATTTACTATAGAAAAGGCAATCCCTGGCGCAATTAAAATTTGTGACAGTTGAAAATTAGTTTTTGAATAATTTACTATAGAAAAGTCAATCCCTGGCGCAATGAAAATTTGTGACAGTATAAAATTAGTTTTTGAATAATTTACTATAGAAAAGGCAATCCCTGGCGTAATTAAAATTTGCGACAGTATAAAATTATTTTTTGAATAATTTACTATAGAAAAGGCAATCCCTGGGATATTTAAAATTTGCGACAGTATAAAATTAGTTTTTGAATAATTTACTATAGAAAAGGCAATCCCTGGCGTAATTAAAATTTGCGACAGTATAAAATTATTTTTTGAATAATTTACTATAGAAAAGGCAATCCCTGGGATATTTAAAATTTGCGACAGTATAAAATTATTTTTTGAATAATTTACTATAGAAAAGGCAATCCCTGGCGCACATAAAATTTGTGACAGTATAAAATTAGTTTTTGAATAATTTACTATAGAAAAGTCAATCCCTGGGATATTTAAAATTTGTGACAGTTGAAAATTATTTTTTGAATAATTTACTATAGAAAAGTCAATCCCTGGCGTAATTAAAATTTGTGACAGTATAAAATTAGTTTTTGAAAAATTTACTATAGAAAAGGCAATCCCTGGCGCAATTAAAATTTGTGACAGTTGAAAATTATTTTTTGAATAATTTACTATAGAAAAGGCAATCCCTGGGATATTTAAAATTTGCGACAGTATAAAATTAGTTTTTGAATAATTTACTATAGAAAAGTCAATCCCTGGCGCAATTAAAATTTGTGACAGTATAAAATTATTTTTTGAATAATTTACTATAGAAAAGGCAATCCCTGGGATATTTAAAATTTGCGACAGTATAAAATTAGTTTTTGAATAATTTACTATAGAAAAGGCAATCCCTGGCGTAATTAAAATTTGCGACAGTATAAAATTAGTTTTTGAATAATTTACTATAGAAAAGGCAATCCCTGGCGTAATTAAAATTTGCGACAGTATAAAATTATTTTTTGAATAATTTACTATAGAAAAGTCAATCCCTGGCGCAATTAAAATTTGTGACAGTATAAAATTATTTTTTGAATAATTTACTATAGAAAAGTCAATCCCTGGCGCAATTAAAATTTGTGACAGTATAAAATTATTTTTTGAATAATTTACTATAGAAAAGTCAATCCCTGGGATATTTAAAATTTGCGACAGTATAAAATTAGTTTTTGAATAATTTACTATAGAAAAGTCAATCCCTGGCGCAATTAAAATTTGTGACAGTATAAAATTAGTTTTTGAATAATTTACTATAGAAAAGGCAATCCCTGGCGCAATTAAAATTTGTGACAGTATAAAATTATTTTTTGAATAATTTACTATAGAAAAGGCAATCCCTGGGATATTTAAAATTTGCGACAGTATAAAATTAGTTTTTGAATAATTTACTATAGAAAAGTCAATCCCTGGCGCAATTAAAATTTGTGACAGTTGAAAATTATTTTTTGAATAATTTACTATAGAAAAGGCAATCCCTGGGATATTTAAAATTTGCGACAGTATAAAATTAGTTTTTGAATAATTTACTATAGAAAAGTCAATCCCTGGCGCAATTAAAATTTGTGACAGTATAAAATTATTTTTTGAATAATTTACTATAGAAAAGGCAATCCCTGGGATATTTAAAATTTGCGACAGTATAAAATTAGTTTTTGAATAATTTACTATAGAAAAGGCAATCCCTGGCGTAATTAAAATTTGCGACAGTATAAAATTAGTTTTTGAATAATTTACTATAGAAAAGGCAATCCCTGGCGTAATTAAAATTTGCGACAGTATAAAATTAGTTTTTGAATAATTTACTATAGAAAAGTCAATCCCTGGCGCAATTAAAATTTGTGACAGTATAAAATTATTTTTTGAATAATTTACTATAGAAAAGTCAATCCCTGGCGTAATTAAAATTTGCGACAGTATAAAATTATTTTTTGAATAATTTACTATAGAAAAGGCAATCCCTGGGATATTTAAAATTTGCGACAGTATAAAATTAGTTTTTGAATAATTTACTATAGAAAAGTCAATCCCTGGCGCAATTAAAATTTGTGACAGTATAAAATTAGTTTTTGAATAATTTACTATAGAAAAGTCAATCCCTGGCGCAATTAAAATTTGTGACAGTATAAAATTAGTTTTTGAATAATTTACTATAGAAAAGTCAATCCCTGGCGCAATTAAAATTTGTGACAGTATAAAATTATTTTTTGAATAATTTACTATAGAAAAGGCAATCCCTGGGATATTTAAAATTTGCGACAGTATAAAATTAGTTTTTGAATAATTTACTATAGAAAAGGCAATCCCTGGCGTAATTAAAATTTGCGACAGTATAAAATTAGTTTTTGAATAATTTACTATAGAAAAGGCAATCCCTGGCGTAATTAAAATTTGCGACAGTATAAAATTAGTTTTTGAATAATTTACTATAGAAAAGTCAATCCCTGGCGCAATTAAAATTTGTGACAGTATAAAATTATTTTTTGAATAATTTACTATAGAAAAGTCAATCCCTGGCGTAATTAAAATTTGCGACAGTATAAAATTATTTTTTGAATAATTTACTATAGAAAAGGCAATCCCTGGCGTAATTAAAATTTGCGACAGTATAAAATTATTTTTTGAATAATTTACTATAGAAAAGGCAATCCCTGGCGTAATTAAAATTTGCGACAGTATAAAATTAGTTTTTGAATAATTTACTATAGAAAAGTCAATCCCTGGCGTAATTAAAATTTGCGACAGTATAAAATTAGTTTTTGAATAATTTACTATAGAAAAGTCAATCCCTGGCGCAATTAAAATTTGTGACAGTATAAAATTATTTTTTGAATAATTTACTATAGAAAAGTCAATCCCTGGCGCAATTAAAATTTGTGACAGTATAAAATTAGTTTTTGAATAATTTACTATAGAAAAGTCAATCCCTGGCGTAATTAAAATTTGTGACAGTTGAAAATTAGTTTTTGAATAATTTACTATAGAAAAGTCAATCCCTGGCGCAATTAAAATTTGTGACAGTATAAAATTATTTTTTGAATAATTTACTATAGAAAAGTCAATCCCTGGCGCAATTAAAATTTGTGACAGTATAAAATTAGTTTTTGAATAATTTACTATAGAAAAGTCAATCCCTGGCGTAATTAAAATTTGTGACAGTTGAAAATTAGTTTTTGAATAATTTACTATAGAAAAGTCAATCCCTGGCGCAATTAAAATTTGCGACAGTATAAAATTAGTTTTTGAATAATTTACTATAGAAAAGTCAATCCCTGGCGCAATTAAAATTTGTGACAGTATAAAATTAGTTTTTGAAAAATTTACTATAGAAAAGGCAATCCCTGGCGCAATTAAAATTTGTGACAGTTGAAAATTATTTTTTGAATAATTTACTATAGAAAAGGCAATCCCTGGGATATTTAAAATTTGCGACAGTATAAAATTAGTTTTTGAATAATTTACTATAGAAAAGTCAATCCCTGGCGCAATTAAAATTTGTGACAGTATAAAATTATTTTTTGAATAATTTACTATAGAAAAGTCAATCCCTGGCGCAATTAAAATTTGTGACAGTATAAAATTATTTTTTGAATAATTTACTATAGAAAAGTCAATCCCTGGCGCAATTAAAATTTGTGACAGTATAAAATTAGTTTTTGAATAATTTACTATAGAAAAGTCAATCCCTTGGATATTTAAAATTTGCGACAGTATAAAATTAGTTTTTGAATAATTTACTATAGAAAAGTCAATCCCTGGCGTAATTAAAATTTGTGACAGTTGAAAATTATTTTTTGAATAATTTACTATAGAAAAGTCAATCCCTGGCGCAATTAAAATTTGTGACAGTATAAAATTAGTTTTTGAATAATTTACTATAGAAAAGTCAATCCCTGGCGCAATTAAAATTTGTGACAGTATAAAATTAGTTTTTGAATAATTTACTATAGAAAAGTCAATCCCTGGCGCAATTAAAATTTGTGACAGTATAAAATTATTTTTTGAATAATTTACTATAGAAAAGTCAATCCCTGGCGCAATTAAAATTTGTGACAGTTGAAAATTATTTTTTGAAAAATTTACTATAGAAAAGGCAATCCCTGGCGCAATTAAAATTTGTGACAGTTGAAAATTATTTTTTGAATAATTTACTATAGAAAAGGCAATCCCTGGCGTAATTAAAATTTGCGACAGTATAAAATTAGTTTTTGAATAATTTACTATAGAAAAGGCAATCCCTGGGATATTTAAAATTTGCGACAGTATAAAATTATTTTTTGAAAAATTTACTATAGAAAAGGCAATCCCTGGCGCAATTAAAATTTGCGACAGTATAAAATTAGTTTTTGAATAATTTACTATAGAAAAGTCAATCCCTGGCGCAATTAAAATTTGTGACAGTTGAAAATTATTTTTTGAATAATTTACTATAGAAAAGGCAATCCCTGGGATATTTAAAATTTGCGACAGTATAAAATTAGTTTTTGAATAATTTACTATAGAAAAGTCAATCCCTGGCGCAATTAAAATTTGTGACAGTATAAAATTATTTTTTGAATAATTTACTATAGAAAAGGCAATCCCTGGGATATTTAAAATTTGCGACAGTATAAAATTAGTTTTTGAATAATTTACTATAGAAAAGTCAATCCCTGGCGCAATTAAAATTTGTGACAGTATAAAATTAGTTTTTGAATAATTTACTATAGAAAAGGCAATCCCTGGCGTAATTAAAGTTTGCGACAGTATAAAATTATTTTTTGAATAATTTACTATAGAAAAGGCAATCCCTGGCGTAATTAAAATTTGCGACAGTATAAAATTAGTTTTTGAATAATTTACTATAGAAAAGGCAATCCCTGGCGTAATTAAAATTTGCGACAGTATAAAATTATTTTTTGAATAATTTACTATAGAAAAGGCAATCCCTGGGATATTTAAAATTTGCGACAGTATAAAATTAGTTTTTGAATAATTTACTATAGAAAAGTCAATCCCTGGCGCAATTAAAATTTGTGACAGTATAAAATTATTTTTTGAATAATTTACTATAGAAAAGTCAATCCCTGGCGCAATTAAAATTTGTGACAGTATAAAATTATTTTTTGAATAATTTACTATAGAAAAGGCAATCCCTGGGATATTTAAAATTTGCGACAGTATAAAATTAGTTTTTGAATAATTTACTATAGAAAAGTCAATCCCTGGGATATTTAAAATTTGCGACAGTATAAAATTAGTTTTTGAATAATTTACTATAGAAAAGTCAATCCCTGGCGCAATTAAAATTTGTGACAGTTGAAAATTATTTTTTGAATAATTTACTATAGAAAAGTCAATCCCTGGGATATTTAAAATTTGCGACAGTATAAAATTAGTTTTTGAATAATTTACTATAGAAAAGTCAATCCCTGGCGCAATTAAAATTTGTGACAGTATAAAATTATTTTTTGAATAATTTACTATAGAAAAGTCAATCCCTGGCGCAATTAAAATTTGTGACAGTATAAAATTAGTTTTTGAATAATTTACTATAGAAAAGGCAATCCCTGGCGTAATTAAAATTTGCGACAGTATAAAATTAGTTTTTGAATAATTTACTATAGAAAAGTCAATCCCTGGCGCAATTAAAATTTGTGACAGTTGAAAATTATTTTTTGAATAATTTACTATAGAAAAGGCAATCCCTGGGATATTTAAATTTGCGACAGTATAAAATTAGTTTTTGAATAATTTACTATAGAAAAGTCAATCCCTGGGATATTTAAAATTTGCGACAGTATAAAATTAGTTTTTGAATAATTTACTATAGAAAAGTCAATCCCTGGCGCAATTAAAATTTGTGACAGTATAAAATTATTTTTTGAATAATTTACTATAGAAAAGTCAATCCCTGGCGCAATTAAAATTTGTGACAGTTGAAAATTATTTTTTGAAAAATTTACTATAGAAAAGGCAATCCCTGGCGCAATTAAAATTTGTGACAGTTGAAAATTATTTTTTGAATAATTTACTATAGAAAAGGCAATCCCTGGCGTAATTAAAATTTGCGACAGTATAAAATTAGTTTTTGAATAATTTACTATAGAAAAGGCAATCCCTGGTATATTTAAAATTTGCGACAGTATAAAATTAGTTTTTGAATAATTTACTATAGAAAAGTCAATCCCTGGCGCAATTAAAATTTGTGACAGTATAAAATTAGTTTTTGAATAATTTACTATAGAAAAGTCAATCCCTGGCGTAATTAAAATTTGTGACAGTTGAAAATTAGTTTTTGAATAATTTACTATAGAAAAGGCAATCCCTGGGATATTTAAAATTTGCGACAGTATAAAATTAGTTTTTGAATAATTTACTATAGAAAAGGCAATCCCTGGCGCAATTAAAATTTGTGACAGTTGAAAATTAGTTTTTGAATAATTTACTATAGAAAAGTCAATCCCTGGCGCAATTAAAATTTGTGACAGTTGAAAATTATTTTTTGAAAAATTTACTATAGAAAAGGCAATCCCTGGCGCAATTAAAATTTGTGACAGTTGAAAATTATTTTTTGAATAATTTACTATAGAAAAGGCAATCCCTGGCGTAATTAAAATTTGTGACAGTTGAAAATTATTTTTTGAATAATTTACTATAGAAAAGGCAATCCCTGGCGTAATTAAAATTTGCGACAGTATAAAATTAGTTTTTGAATAATTTACTATAGAAAAGGCAATCCCTGCCGTAATTAAAATTTGCGACAGTATAAAATTAGTTTTTGAAAAATTTACTATAGAAAAGGCAATCCCTGGCGTAATTAAAATTTGCGACAGTATAAAATTAGTTTTTGAATAATTTACTATAGAAAAGGCAATCCCTGGCGCAATTAAAATTTGTGACAGTTGAAAATTAGTTTTTGAATAATTTACTATAGAAAAGGCAATCCCTGGCGTAATTAAAATTTGCGACAGTATAAAATTATTTTTTGAATAATTTACTATAGAAAAGGCAATCCCTGGCGTAATTAAAATTTGCGACAGTATAAAATTAGTTTTTGAATAATTTACTATAGAAAAGTCAATCCCTGGCGCAATTAAAATTTGCGACAGTATAAAATTAGTTTTTGAATAATTTACTATAGAAAAGGCAATCCCTGGCGTAATTAAAATTTGCGACAGTATAAAATTATTTTTTGAATAATTTACTATAGAAAAGGCAATCCCTGGGATATTTAAAATTTGCGACAGTATAAAATTAGTTTTTGAATAATTTACTATAGAAAAGTCAATCCCTGGCGCAATTAAAATTTGCGACAGTATAAAATTAGTTTTTGAATAATTTACTATAGAAAAGTCAATCCCTGGGATATTTAAAATTTGCGACAGTATAAAATTAGTTTTTGAATAATTTACTATAGAAAAGTCAATCCCTGGCGCAATTAAAATTTGTGACAGTATAAAATTATTTTTTGAATAATTTACTATAGAAAAGGCAATCCCTGGGATTTTTAAAATTTGTGACAGTATAAAATTATTTTTTGAATAATTTACTATAGAAAAGTCAATCCCTGGCGCAATTAAAATTTGTGACAGTTGAAAATTATTTTTTGAATAATTTACTATAGAAAAGTCAATCCCTGGCGTAATTAAAATTTGTGACAGTTGAAAATTATTTTTTGAATAATTTACTAGAGAAAAGTCAATCCCTGGCGCAATTAAAATTTGTGACAGTATAAAATTATTTTTTGAATAATTTACTATAGAAAAGGCAATCCCTGGCGTAATTAAAATTTGCGACAGTATAAAATTAGTTTTTGAATAATTTACTATAGAAAAGTCAATCCCTGGCGCAATTAAAATTTGTGACAGTTGAAAATTATTTTTTGAATAATTTACTATAGAAAAGGCAATCCCTGGGATATTTAAAATTTGCGACAGTATAAAATTAGTTTTTGAATAATTTACTATAGAAAAGTCAATCCCTGGGATATTTAAAATTTGCGACAGTATAAAATTAGTTTTTGAATAATTTACTATAGAAAAGTCAATCCCTGGCGCAATTAAAATTTGTGACAGTATAAAATTATTTTTTGAATAATTTACTATAGAAAAGTCAATCCCTGGCGCAATTAAAATTTGTGACAGTTGAAAATTATTTTTTGAAAAACTTACTATAGAAAAGGCAATCCCTGGCGCAATTAAAATTTGTGACAGTTGAAAATTATTTTTTGAATAATTTACTATAGAAAAGGCAATCCCTGGCGCAATTAAAATTTGTGACAGTTGAAAATTATTTTTTGAATAATTTACTATAGAAAAGTCAATCCCTGGCGCAATTAAAATTTGCGACAGTATAAAATTAGTTTTTGAATAATTTACTATAGAAAAGGCAATCCCTGGCGCAATTAAAATTTGTGACAGTTGAAAATTAGTTTTTGAATAATTTACTATAGAAAAGTCAATCCCTGGCGCAATTAAAATTTGTGACAGTATAAAATTATTTTTTGAATAATTTACTATAGAAAAGGCAATCCCTGGCGCAATTAAAATTTGTGACAGTTGAAAATTATTTTTTGAATAATTTACTATAGAAAAGGCAATCCCTGGCGTAATTAAAATTTGCGACAGTATAAAATTAGTTTTTGAATAATTTACTATAGAAAAGGCAATCCCTGGCGCAATTAAAATTTGTGACAGTTGAAAATTATTTTTTGAATAATTTACTATAGAAAAGGCAATCCCTGGCGCAATTAAAATTTGTGACAGTATAAAATTAGTTTTTGAATAATTTACTATAGAAAAGTCAATCCCTGGCGCAATTAAAATTTGCGACAGTATAAAATTAGTTTTTGAATAATTTACTATAGAAAAGGCAATCCCTGGCGCAATTAAAATTTGTGACAGTTGAAAATTATTTTTTGAATAATTTACTATAGAAAAGTCAATCCCTGGCGCAATTAAAATTTGTGACAGTATAAAATTAGTTTTTGAATAATTTACTATAGAAAAGTCAATCCCTGGCGCAATTAAAATTTGCGACAGTATAAAATTAGTTTTTGAATAATTTACTATAGAAAAGTCAATCCCTGGCGCAATTAAAATTTGTGACAGTATAAAATTATTTTTTGAATAATTTACTATAGAAAAGTCAATCCCTGGCGCAATTAAAATTTGTGACAGTTGAAAATTATTTTTTGAATAATTTACTATAGAAAAGGCAATCCCTGGGATATTTAAAATTTGCGACAGTATAAAATTAGTTTTTGAATAATTTACTATAGAAAAGTCAATCCCTGGCGCACATAAAATTTGTGACAGTATAAAATTAGTTTTTGAATAATTTACTATAGAAAAGTCAATCCCTGGGATATTTAAAATTTGTGACAGTTGAAAATTATTTTTTGAATAATTTACTATAGAAAAGTCAATCCCTGGCGCAATTAAAATTTGTGACAGTTGAAAATTATTTTTTGAATAATTTACTATAGAAAAGTCAATCCCTGGCGCACATAAAATTTGTGACAGTATAAAATTAGTTTTTGAATAATTTACTATAGAAAAGTCAATCCCTGGGATATTTAAAATTTGTGACAGTTGAAAATTATTTTTTGAATAATTTACTATAGAAAAGTCAATCCCTGGCGTAATTAAAATTTGTGACAGTATAAAATTAGTTTTTGAAAAATTTACTATAGAAAAGGCAATCCCTGGCGCAATTAAAATTTGTGACAGTTGAAAATTATTTTTTGAATAATTTACTATAGAAAAGGCAATCCCTGGCGTAATTAAAATTTGCGACAGTATAAAATTAGTTTTTGAATAATTTACTATAGAAAAGGCAATCCCTGGGATATTTAAAATTTGTGACAGTATAAAATTATTTTTTGAATAATTTACTATAGAAAAGTCAATCCCTGGCGCAATTAAAATTTGTGACAGTTGAAAATTATTTTTTGAATAATTTACTATAGAAAAGTCAATCCCTGGCGCAATTAAAATTTGTGACAGTTGAAAATTATTTTTTGAAAAATTTACTATAGAAAAGGCAATCCCTGTCGCAATTAAAATTTGTGACAGTATAAAATTAGTTTTTGAATAATTTACTATAGAAAAGGCAATCCCTGGCGTAATTAAAATTTGCGACAGTATAAAATTATTTTTTGAATAATTTACTATAGAAAAGGCAATCCCTGGGATATTTAAAATTTGCGACAGTATAAAATTAGTTTTTGAATAATTTACTATAGAAAAGTCAATCCCTGGCGCAATTAAAATTTGTGACAGTATAAAATTAGTTTTTGAATAATTTACTATAGAAAAGTCAATCCCTGGCGCAATTAAAATTTGTGACAGTTGATAATTATTTTTTGAATAATTTACTATAGAAAAGTCAATCCCTGGCGCAATTAAAATTTGTGACAGTATAAAATTATTTTTTGAATAATTTACTATAGAAAAGTCAATCCCTGGCGCAATTAAAATTTGTGACAGTATAAAATTATTTTTTGAATAATTTACTATAGAAAAGGCAATCCCTGGGATATTTAAAATTTGCGACAGTATAAAATTAGTTTTTGAAAAATTTACTATAGAAAAGGCAATCCCTGGCGCAATTAAAATTTGTGACAGTTGAAAATTATTTTTTGAATAATTTACTATAGAAAAGGCAATCCCTGGGATATTTAAAATTTGCGACAGTATAAAATTAGTTTTTGAATAATTTACTATAGAAAAGTCAATCCCTGGCGCAATTAAAATTTGTGACAGTATAAAATTAGTTTTTGAATAATTTACTATAGAAAAGTCAATCCCTGGCGTAATTAAAATTTGTGACAGTTGAAATTAGTTTTTGAATTAATTTACTATAGAAAAGTCAATCCCTGGGATATTTAAAATTTGCGACAGTATAAAATTAGTTTTTGAATAATTTACTATAGAAAAGTCAATCCCTGGCGCAATTAAAATTTGTGACAGTTGAAAATTATTTTTTGAATAATTTACTATAGAAAAGGCAATCCCTGGGATATTTAAAATTTGCGACAGTATAAAATTAGTTTTTGAATAATTTACTATAGAAAAGTCAATCCTGGCGCAATTAAAATTTGTGACAGTTGAAAATTATTTTTTGAATAATTTACTATAGAAAAGGCAATCCCTGGGATATTTAAAATTTGCGACAGTATAAAATTAGTTTTGAATAATTTACTATAGAAAAGTCAATCCCTGGCGCAATTAAAATTTGCGACAGTATAAAATTAGTTTTTGAATAATTTACTATAGAAAAGGCAATCCCTGGCGCAATTAAAATTTGTGACAGTTGAAAATTATTTTTTGAATAATTTACTATAGAAAAGGCAATCCCTGGCGTAATTAAAATTTGCGACAGTATAAAATTAGTTTTTGAATAATTTACTATAGAAAAGTCAATCCCTGGCGCAATTAAAATTTGTGACAGTTGAAAATTATTTTTTGAATAATTTACTATAGAAAAGGCAATCCCTGGGATATTTAAAATTTGCGACAGTATAAAATTAGTTTTTTGAATAATTTACTATAGAAAAGTCAATCCCTGGGATATTTAAAATTTGCGACAGTATAAAATTAGTTTTTGAATAATTTACTATAGAAAAGTCAATCCCTGGCGCAATTAAATTTTGTGACAGTATAAAATTATTTTTGAATAATTTACTATAGAAAAGTCAATCCCTGGCGCAATTAAAATTTGTGACAGTTGAAATTATTTTTTGAATAATTTACTATAGAAAAGGCAATCCCTGGGATATTTAAAATTTGCGACAGTATAAAATTAGTTTTTGAATAATTTACTATAGAAAAGTCAATCCCTGGCGCACATAAATTTGTGACAGTATAAAATTTAGTTTTTGAATAATTTACTATAGAAAAGTCAATCCCTGGGGATATTTAAAATTTGTGACAGTTGAAAATTATTTTTTGAATAATTTACTATAGAAAAGTCAATCCCTGGCGCAATTAAATTTGTGACAGTTGAAAATTATTTTTTGAATAATTTTACTATAGAAAAGTCAATCCCTGGCGCACATAAAATTTGTGACAGTATAAAATTAGTTTTTGAATAATTTACTATAGAAAAGTCAATCCCTGGGATATTTAAAATTTGTGACAGTTGAAAATTATTTTTTGAATAATTTTACTATAGAAAAGTCAATCCCTGGCGTAATTAAAATTTGTGACAGTATAAAATTAGTTTTTGAAAAATTTACTATAGAAAAG
The DNA here is from genome assembly GCA_963930735.1 of Dioctria linearis. NCBI lineage: Eukaryota > Metazoa > Arthropoda > Insecta > Diptera > Asilidae > Dioctria > Dioctria linearis. The sequence continues at coordinate 59,235 of CAWVNZ010002124.1, forward strand.
GCAATCCCTGGCGCAATTAAAATTTGTGACAGTTGAAAATTATTTTTTGAATAATTTACTATAGAAAAGGCAATCCCTGGCGTAATTAAAATTTGCGACAGTATAAAATTAGTTTTTGAATAATTTACTATAGAAAAGGCAATCCCTGGGATATTTAAAATTTGTGACAGTATAAAATTATTTTTTGAATAATTTACTATAGAAAAGTCAATCCCTGGCGCAATTAAAATTTGTGACAGTTGAAAATTATTTTTTGAATAATTTATATAGAAAAGTCAATCCCTGGCGCAATTAAAATTTGTGACAGTTGAAAATTATTTTTTGAAAAAATTTACTATAGAAAAGGCAATCCCTGGCGCAATTAAAATTTGTGACAGTATAAAATTAGTTTTTGATAATTTACTATAGAAAAGGCAATCCCTGGCGTAATTAAAATTTGCGACAGTATAAAATTATTTTTTGAATAATTTACTATAGAAAAAGGCAATCCCTGGGATATTTAAAATTTGCGACAGTATAAAATTAGTTTTTGAATAATTTACTATAGAAAAGTCAATCCCTGGCGCAATTAAAATTTGTGACAGTATAAAATTAGTTTTTGAATAATTTACTATAGAAAAGTCAATCCCTGGCGCAATTAAAATTTGTGACAGTTGAAAATTATTTTTGAATAATTTACTATAGAAAAGTCAATCCCTGGCGCAATTAAAATTTGTGACAGTATAAAATTATTTTTTGAATAATTTACTATAGAAAAGTCAATCCCTGGCGCAATTAAATTTGTGACAGTATAAAATTATTTTTTGAATAATTTACTATAGAAAAGGCAATCCCTGTGATATTTAAAATTTGCGGACAGTATAAAATTAGTTTTTGAAAAATTTGACAATAGAAAAGGCAATCCCTGGCGCAATTAAAATTTGTGACAGTTGAAAATTATTTTTTGAATAATTTACTATAGAAAAGGCAATCCCTGGGATATTAAAATTTGCGACAGTATAAAATTAGTTTTTGAATAATTTACTATAGAAAAGTCAATCCCTGGCGCAATTAAAATTTGTGACAGTATAAAATTAGTTTTTGAATAATTTACTATAGTAAAAGTCAATCCCTGGGATATTTAAAATTTGTGACAGTTGAAAAATTATTTTTTGAATAATTTACTTTAGAAAAGTCAATCCTGGCGCAATTAAAATTTGTGGACAGTTGAAAATTATTTTTTGAATAATTTACTATAGAAAAGGCAATCCCTGGGATATTTAAAATTTGCGACAGTATAAATTAGTTTTTGAATAATTTACTATAGAAAAGGCAATCCCTGGCGTAATTAAAATTTGCGACAGTATAAAATTAGTTTTTGAATAATTTACTATAGAAAAGTCAATCCCTGGCGCAATTAAAATTTGTGACAGTATAAATTAGTTTTTGAATAATTTACTATAGAAAAGTCAATCCCTGGGATATTTAAAATTTGCGACAGTATAAAATTAGTTTTTGAATAATTTACTATAGAAAAGTCAATCCTGGCGCAATTAAAATTTGTGACAGTATAAAATTCTTTTTTGAATAATTTACTATAGAAAAGTCAATCCCTGGGATATTTAAAATTTGTGACAGTGAAAATTATTTTTTGAATAATTTACTATAGAAAAGTCAATCCCTGGCGCACTAAAATTTGTGACAGTTGAAAATTATTTTTTGAATAATTTACTATAGAAAAGGCAATCCCTGGGATATTTAAATTTGCGACAGTATAAAATTAGTTTTCTGAATAATTTACTAAAGAAAAGGCAATCCCTGGCGTAATTAAAATTTGCGACAGTATAAAATTAGTTTTTGAATAATTTACTATAGAAAAGTCAATCCCTGGGCGCAATTAAAATTTGTGACAGTATAAAATTAGTTTTTGAATAATTTACTATAGAAAGTCAATCCTGGGATATTTAAAATTTGCGACAGTATAAAATTAGTTTTTGAATAATTTACTATAGAAAAGTCAATCCCTGGCGCAATTAAAAATTTGTGACAGTATAAAATTATTTTTTGAATAATTTACTATAGAAAAGTCAATCCCTGGCGCAATAAAATTTGTGACAGTTGAAAATTATTTTTTGAATAATTTACTATAGAAAAGTCAATCCCTGGCGCAATTAAAATTTGTGACAGTTGAAAATTATTTTTTGAAAAATTTACTATAGAAAAGGCAATCCCTGGCGCAATTAAAATTTGTGACAGTTGAAAATTATTTTTTGAATAATTTACTATAGAAAAGGCAATCCCTGGCGTAATTAAAATTTGCGACAGTATAAAATTAGTTTTGAATAATTTACTATAGAAAAGTCAATCCCTGGCGCAATTAAAATTTGTGACAGTTGAAAATTATTTTTTGAATAATTTACTATAGAAAAGGCAATCCCTGGGATATTTAAAATTTGCGACAGTATAAAATTAGTTTTTGAATAATTTACTATAGAAAAGGCAATCCCTGGCGCAATTAAAATTTGTGACAGTTTGAAAATTATTTTTTGAATAATTTACTATAGAAAAGGCAATCCCTGGGATATTTAAAATTTGCGACAGTATAAAATTAGTTTTTGAATAATTTACTATAGAAAGTCAATCCCTGGCGCAATTAAAATTTGTGACAGTTGAAAATTATTTTTTGAATAATTTACTATAGAAAAGGCAATCCCTGGGATATTTAAAATTTGCGACAGTATAAAATTAGTTTTTGAATAATTTACTATAGAAAAGTCAATCCCTGGCGCAATTAAAATTTGCGACAGTATAAAATTAGTTTTTGAATAATTTACTATAGAAAAGGCAATCCCTGGCGCAATTAAAATTTGTGACAGTTGAAAATTATTTTTTGAATAATTTACTATAGAAAAGTCAATCCCTGGCGCAATTAAAATTTGTGACAGTATAAAATTATTTTTTGAATAATTTACTATAGAAAAGGCAATCCCTGGGATATTTAAAATTTGCGACAGTATAAAATTAGTTTTTGAAAAATTTACTATAGAAAAGGCAATCCCTGGCGCAATTAAAATTTGTGACAGTTGAAAATTATTTTTTGAATAATTTACTATAGAAAAGGCAATCCCTGGGATATTTAAAATTTGCGACAGTATAAAATTAGTTTTTGAATAATTACTATAGAAAAGTCAATCCCTGGCGCAATTAAAATTTGTGACAGTATAAAATTAGTTTTTGAATAATTTACTATAGAAAAGTCAATCCCTGGCGTAATTAAAATTTGTGACAGTTGAAAATTAGTTTTTGAATAATTTACTATAGAAAAGTCAATCCCTGGATATTTAAAATTTGCGACAGTATAAAATTAGTTTTTGAATAATTTACTATAGAAAAGTCAATCCTGGCGCAATTAAAATTTGTGACAGTTGAAAAATTATTTTTTGAATAATTTACTATAGAAAAGGCAATCCCTGGGATATTTAAAATTTGCGACAGTATAAAATTAGTTTTTGAATAATTTACTATAGAAAAGTCAATCCTGGCGCAATTAAAATTTGTGACAGTTGAAAATTATTTTTTGAATAATTTACTATAGAAAAGGCAATCCCTGGGATATTTAAAATTTGCGACAGTATAAAATTAGTTTTTGAATAATTTACTATAGAAAAGTCAATCCCTGGCGCAATTAAAATTTGCGACAGTATAAAATTAGTTTTTGAATAATTTACTATAGAAAAGGCAATCCCCTGGCGCAATTAAAATTTGTGACAGTTGAAAATTATTTTTTGAATAATTTACTATAGAAAAGGCAATCCCTGGCGTAATTAAAATTTGCGACAGTATAAAATTAGTTTTTGAATAATTTACTATAGAAAAGTCAATCCCTGGCGCAATTAAAATTTGTGACAGTTGAAAATTATTTTTTGAATAATTTACTATAGAAAAGGCAATCCCTGGGATATTTAAAATTTGCGACAGTATAAAATTAGTTTTTGAATAATTTACTATAGAAAAGTCAATCCCTGGGATATTTAAAATTTGCGACAGTATAAAATTAGTTTTTTGAATAATTTACTATAGAAAAGTCAATCCCTGGCGCAATTAAAATTTGTGACAGTATAAAATTATTTTTTGAATAATTTACTATAGAAAAGTCAATCCCTGGCGCAATTAAAATTTGTGACAGTTGAAAATTATTTTTTGAATAATTTACTATAGAAAAGGCAATCCCTGGGATATTTAAATTTGCGACAGTATAAAATTAGTTTTTGAATAATTTACTATAGAAAAGTCAATCCCTGGCGCACATAAAATTTGTGACAGTATAAAATTAGTTTTTGAATAATTTACTATAGAAAAGTCAATCCCTGGGATATTTAAAATTTGCGACAGTATAAAATTAGTTTTTGAATAATTACTATAGAAAAGTCAATCCCTGGCGCAATTAAAATTTGTGACAGTTGAAAATTATTTTTTGAATAATTTACTATAGAAAAGTCAATCCCTGGCGCACATAAAATTTGTGACAGTATAAAATTAGTTTGTTGAATAATTTACTATAGAAAACTATAGAAAAGTCAATCCCTGGCGCAATTAAAATTTGTGACAGTATAAAATTATTTTTTGAATAATTTACTATAGAAAAGTCAATCCCTGGCGCAATTAAAATTTGTGACAGTTGAAAATTATTTTTTGAATAATTTACTATAGAAAAGTCAATCCCTGGCGCAATTAAAATTTGTGACAGTTGAAAATTATTTTTTGAAAAATTTACTATAGAAAAGGCAATCCCTGGGATATTTAAAATTTGTGACAGTATAAAATTAGTTTTTGAATAATTTACTATAGAAAAGTCAATCCCTGGGATATTTAAAATTTGTGACAGTTGAAAATTAGTTTTTGAATAATTTACTATAGAAAAGTCAATCCCTGGCGCAATTAAAATTTGTGACAGTTGAAAATTAGTTTTTGAATAATTTACTATAGAAAAGGCAATCCCTGGGATATTTAAAATTTGTGACAGTATAAAATTAGTTTTTGAATAATTTACTATAGAAAAGTCAATCCCTGGCGCAATTAAAATTTGTGACAGTTGAAAATTAGTTTTTGAATAATTTACTATAGAAAAGTCAATCCCTGGCGCAATTAAAATTTGTGACAGTTGAAAATTAGTTTTTGAATAATTTACTATAGAAAAGGCAATCCCTGGGATATTTAAAATTTGCGACAGTATAAAATTAGTTTTTGAATAATTTACTATAGAAAAGGCAATCCCTGGCGCAATTAAAATTTGTGACAGTTGAAAATTATTTTTTGAATAATTTACTATAGAAAAGGCAATCCCTGGGATATTTAAAATTTGCGACAGTATAAAATTAGTTTTTGAATAATTTACTATAGAAAAGTCAATCCCTGGCGCAATTAAAATTTGTGACAGTATAAAATTATTTTTTGAATAATTTACTATAGAAAAGGCAATCCCTGGCGTAATTAAAATTTGCGACAGTATAAAATTAGTTTTTGAATAATTTACTATAGAAAAGTCAATCCCTGGCGCAATTAAAATTTGTGACAGTTGAAAATTATTTTTTGAATAATTTACTATAGAAAAGGCAATCCCTGGCGTAATTAAAATTTGTGACAGTTGAAAATTATTTTTTGAATAATTTACTATAGAAAAGGCAATCCCTGGGATATTTAAAATTTGCGACAGTATAAAATTAGTTTTTGAATAATTTACTATAGAAAAGTCAATCCCTGGGATATTTAAAATTTGTGACAGTTGAAAATTAGTTTTTGAATAATTTACTATAGAAAAGGCAATCCCTGGCGTAATTAAAATTTGCGACAGTATAAAATTAGTTTTTGAATAATTTACTATAGAAAAGTCAATCCCTGGCACAATTAAAATTTGTGACAGTATAAAATTATTTTTTGAATAATTTACTATAGAAAAGTCAATCCCTGGCGCAATTAAAATTTGTGACAGTTGAAAATTATTTTTTGAATAATTTACTATAGAAAAGGCAATCCCTGGGATATTTAAAATTTGCGACAGTATAAAATTAGTTTTTGAATAATTTACTATAGAAAAGTCAATCCCTGGCGCAATTAAAATTTGTGACAGTATAAAATTAGTTTTTGAATAATTTACTATAGAAAAGTCAATCCCTGGCGCAATTAAAATTTGCGACAGTATAAAATTAGTTTTTGAATAATTTACTATAGAAAAGTCAATCCCTGGCGCAATTAAAATTTGTGACAGTATAAAATTAGTTTTTGAATAATTTACTATAGAAAAGTCAATCTCTGGCGCAATTAAAATTTGCGACAGTATAAAATTAGTTTTTGAAAAATTTACTATAGAAAAGTCAATCCCTGGCGCAATTAAAATTTGTGACAGTATAAAATTATTTTTTGAATAATTTACTATAGAAAAGTCAATCCCTGGCGCAATTAAAATTTGTGACAGTTGAAAATTATTTTTTGAATAATTTACTATAGAAAAGGCAATCCCTGGGATATTTAAAATTTGCGACAGTATAAAATTAGTTTTTGAATAATTTACTATAGAAAAGGCAATCCCTGGCGCAATTAAAATTTGTGACAGTTGAAAATTATTTTTTGAATAATTTACTATAGAAAAGGCAATCCCTGGGATATTTAAAATTTGCGACAGTATAAAATTAGTTTTTGAATAATTTACTATAGAAAAGGCAATCCCTGGCGCAATTAAAATTTGTGACAGTTGAAAATTATTTTTTGAATAATTTACTATAGAAAAGGCAATCCCTGGGATATTTAAAATTTGCGACAGTATAAAATTATTTTTTGAATAATTTACTATAGAAAAGGCAATCCCTGGCGCAATTAAAATTTGTGACAGTATAAAATTATTTTTTGAATAATTTACTATAGAAAAGGCAATCCCTGGGATATTTAAAATTTGTGACAGTATAAAATTATTTTTTGAATAATTTACTATAGAAAAGTCAATCCCTGGCGCAATTAAAATTTGTGACAGTATAAAATTATTTTTTGAATAATTTACTATAGAAAAGGCAATCCCTGGGATATTTAAAATTTGCGACAGTATAAAATTAGTTTTTGAATAATTTACTATAGAAAAGTCAATCCCTGGCGCAATTAAAATTTGTGACAGTTGAAAATTAGTTTTTGAATAATTTACTATAGAAAAGGCAATCCCTGGCGTAATTAAAATTTGCGACAGTATAAAATTAGTTTTTGAATAATTTACTATAGAAAAGTCAATCCCTGGCGTAATTAAAATTTGCGACAGTATAAAATTAGTTTTTGAATAATTTACTATAGAAAAGTCAATCCCTGGCGCAATTAAAATTTGTGACAGTATAAAATTATTTTTTGAATAATTTACTATAGAAAAGTCAATCCCTGGCGCAATTAAAATTTGTGACAGTATAAAATTATTTTTTGAATAATTTACTATAGAAAAGTCAATCCCTGGCGCAATTAAAATTTGTGACAGTATAAAATTATTTTTTGAATAATTTACTATAGAAAAGTCAATCCCTGGCGCAATTAAAATTTGTGACAGTTGAAAATTATTTTTTGAATAATTTACTATAGAAAAGGCAATCCCTGGGATATTTAAAATTTGCGACAGTATAAAATTAGTTTTTGAATAATTTACTATAGAAAAGTCAATCCCTGGCGCAATTAAAATTTGTGACAGTATAAAATTAGTTTTTGAATAATTTACTATAGAAAAGTCAATCCCTGGCGCAATTAAAATTTGCGACAGTATAAAATTAGTTTTTGAAAAATTTACTATAGAAAAGTCAATCCCTGGCGCAATTAAAATTTGTGACAGTTGAAAATTATTTTTTGAATAATTTACTATAGAAAAGGCAATCCCTGGGATATTTAAAATTTGCGACAGTATAAAATTAGTTTTTGAATAATTTACTATAGAAAAGTCAATCCCTGGCGCAATTAAAATTTGTGACAGTATAAAATTAGTTTTTGAATAATTTACTATAGAAAAGGCAATCCCTGGCGCAATTAAAATTTGTGACAGTTGAAAATTATTTTTTGAATAATTTACTATAGAAAAGGCAATCCCTGGGATATTTAAAATTTGCGACAGTATAAAATTATTTTTTGAATAATTTACTATAGAAAAGGCAATCCCTGGCGCAATTAAAATTTGTGACAGTATAAAATTATTTTTTGAATAATTTACTATAGAAAAGGCAATCCCTGGGATATTTAAAATTTGCGACAGTATAAAATTAGTTTTTGAATAATTTACTATAGAAAAGTCAATCCCTGGCGCAATTAAAATTTGTGACAGTTGAAAATTATTTTTTGAATAATTTACTATAGAAAAGTCAATCCCTGGCGCAATTAAAATTTGCGACAGTATAAAATTAGTTTTTGAATAATTTACTATAGAAAAGTCAATCCCTGGCGCAATTAAAATTTGCGACAGTATAAAATTAGTTTTTGAATAATTTACTATAGAAAAGTCAATCCCTGGCGCAATTAAAATTTGTGACAGTATAAAATTAGTTTTTGAATAATTTACTATAGAAAAGTCAATCCCTGGGATATTTAAAATTTGCGACAGTATAAAATTAGTTTTTGAAAAATTTACTATAGAAAAGTCAATCCCTGGCGCAATTAAAATTTGTGACAGTTGAAAATTATTTTTTGAATAATTTACTATAGAAAAGGCAATCCCTGGCGCAATTAAAATTTGTGACAGTTGAAAATTATTTTTTGAATAATTTACTATAGAAAAGGCAATCCCTGGGATATTTAAAATTTGCGACAGTATAAAATTAGTTTTTGAATAATTTACTATAGAAAAGGCAATCCCTGGGATATTTAAAATTTGCGACAGTATAAAATTAGTTTTTGAATAATTTACTATAGAAAAGGCAATCCCTGGGATATTTAAAATTTGCGACAGTATAAAATTAGTTTTTGAATAATTTACTATAGAAAAGTCAATCCCTGGCGCAATTAAAATTTGTGACAGTATAAAATTAGTTTTTGAATAATTTACTATAGAAAAGTCAATCCCTGGGATATTTAAAATTTGCGACAGTATAAAATTAGTTTTTGAATAATTTACTATAGAAAAGTCAATCCCTGGCGCAATTAAAATTTGTGACAGTTGAAAATTATTTTTTGAATAATTTACTATAGAAAAGGCAATCCCTGGGATATTTAAAATTTGTGACAGTATAAAATTAGTTTTTGAATAATTTACTATAGAAAAGTCAATCACTGGGATATTTAAAATTTGTGACAGTATAAAATTAGTTTTTGAATAATTTACTATAGAAAAGTCAATCCCTGGCGCAATTAAAATTTGCGACAGTATAAAATTAGTTTTTGAATAATTTACTATAGAAAAGTCAATCCCTGGGATATTTAAAATTTGTGACAGTATAAAATTAGTTTTTGAATAATTTACTATAGAAAAGGCAATCCCTGGGATATTTAAAATTTGCGACAGTATAAAATTAGTTTTTGAATAATTTACTATAGAAAAGTCAATCCCTGGCGCAATTAAAATTTGTGACAGTTGAAAATTATTTTTTGAATAATTTACTATAGAAAAGGCAATCCCTGGGATATTTAAAATTTGTGACAGTATAAAATTAGTTTTTGAATAATTTACTATAGAAAAGGCAATCCCTGGCGCAATTAAAATTTGTGACAGTTGAAAATTATTTTTTGAATAATTTACTATAGAAAAGGCAATCCCTGGGATATTTAAAATTTGCGACAGTATAAAATTAGTTTTTGAATAATTTACTATAGAAAAGTCAATCCCTGGCGCAATTAAAATTTGTGACAGTATAAAATTAGTTTTTGAATAATTTACTATAGAAAAGTCAATCCCTGGGATATTTAAAATTTGCGACAGTATAAAATTAGTTTTTGAAAAATTTACTATAGAAAAGTCAATCCCTGGCGCAATTAAAATTTGTGACAGTTGAAAATTATTTTTTGAATAATTTACTATAGAAAAGGCAATCCCTGGCGCAATTAAAATTTGTGACAGTTGAAAATTATTTTTTGAATAATTTACTATAGAAAAGGCAATCCCTGGGATATTTAAAATTTGCGACAGTATAAAATTAGTTTTTGAATAATTTACTATAGAAAAGGCAATCCCTGGGATATTTAAAATTTGCGACAGTATAAAATTAGTTTTTGAATAATTTACTATAGAAAAGTCAATCCCTGGCGCAATTAAAATTTGTGACAGTTGAAAATTATTTTTTGAATAATTTACTATAGAAAAGTCAATCCCTGGGATATTTAAAATTTGCGACAGTATAAAATTAGTTTTTGAATAATTTACTATAGAAAAGTCAATCCCTGGCGCAATTAAAATTTGTGACAGTATAAAATTATTTTTTGAATAATTTACTATAGAAAAGTCAATCCCTGGCGCAATTAAAATTTGTGACAGTATAAAATTAGTTTTTGAATAATTTACTATAGAAAAGTCAATCCCTGGCGCAATTAAAATTTGTGACAGTTGAAAATTATTTTTTGAATAATTTACTATAGAAAAGGCAATCCCTGGCGCACATAAAATTTGTGACAGTATAAAATTAGTTTTTGAATAATTTACTATAGAATCAATCCCTGGGATATTTAAAATTTGTGACAGTATAAAATTATTTTTTGAATAATTTACTATAGAAAAGGCAATCCCTGGGATATTTAAAATTTGCGACAGTATAAAATTAGTTTTTGAATAATTTACTATAGAAAAGGCAATCCCTGGGATATTTAAAATTTGTGACAGTTGAAAATTATTTTTTGAATAATTTACTATAGAAAAGGCAATCCCTGGGATATTTAAAATTTGCGACAGTATAAAATTAGTTTTTGAATAATTTACTATAGAAAAGTCAATCCCTGGCGCAATTAAAATTTGCGACAGTATAAAATTAGTTTTTGAATAATTTACTATAGAAAAGTCAATCCCTGGGATATTTAAAATTTGTGACAGTATAAAATTAGTTTTTGAAAAATTTACTATAGAAAAGGCAATCCCTGGCGCAATTAAAATTTGTGACAGTTGAAAATTATTTTTTGAATAATTTACTATAGAAAAGGCAATCCCTGGGATATTTAAAATTTGCGACAGTATAAAATTAGTTTTTGAATAATTTACTATAGAAAAGGCAATCCCTGGGATATTTAAAATTTGCGACAGTATAAAATTAGTTTTTGAATAATTTACTATAGAAAAGGCAATCCCTGGCGTAATTAAAATTTGCGACAGTATAAAATTATTTTTTGAATAATTTACTATAGAAAAGGCAATCCCTGGCGCACATAAAATTTGTGACAGTATAAAATTAGTTTTTGAATAATTTACTATAGAAAAGTCAATCCCCGGGATATTTAAAATTTGCGACAGTATAAAATTAGTTTTTGAATAATTTACTATAGAAAAGGCAATCCCTGGCGCACATAAAATTTGTGACAGTATAAAATTAGTTTTTGAATAATTTACTATAGAAAAGTCAATCCCTGGGATATTTAAAATTTGTGACAGTTGAAAATTATTTTTTGAATAATTTACTATAGAAAAGTCAATCCCTGGCGTAATTAAAATTTGTGACAGTATAAAATTAGTTTTTGAATAATTTACTATAGAAAAGGCAATCCCTGGGATATTTAAAATTTGCGACAGTATAAAATTAGTTTTTGAATAATTTACTATAGAAAAGTCAATCCCTGGCGCAATTAAAATTTGTGACAGTATAAAATTAGTTTTTGAATAATTTACTATAGAAAAGTCAATCCCTGGGATATTTAAAATTTGCGACAGTATAAAAATAGTTTTTGAATAATTTACTATAGAAAAGTCAATCCCTGGCGCAATTAAAATTTGTGACAGTTGAAAATTATTTTTTGAATAATTTACTATAGAAAAGGCAATCCCTGGGATATTTAAAATTTGTGACAGTATAAAATTAGTTTTTGAATAATTTACTATAGAAAAGTCAATCCCTGGGATATTTAAAATTTGTGACAGTATAAAATTAGTTTTTGAATAATTTACTATAGAAAAGTCAATCCCTGGCGCAATTAAAATTTGCGACAGTATAAAATTAGTTTTTGAATAATTTACTATAGAAAAGTCAATCCCTGGGATATTTAAAATTTGTGACAGTATAAAATTAGTTTTTGAATAATTTACTATAGAAAAGGCAATCCCTGGGATATTTAAAATTTGCGACAGTATAAAATTAGTTTTTGAATAATTTACTATAGAAAAGTCAATCCCTGGCGCAATTAAAATTTGTGACAGTATAAAATTAGTTTTTGAATAATTTACTATAGAAAAGTCAATCCCTGGGATATTTAAAATTTGCGACAGTATAAAATTAGTTTTTGAATAATTTACTATAGAAAAGTCAATCCCTGGCGCAATTAAAATTTGTGACAGTTGAAAATTATTTTTTGAATAATTTACTATAGAAAAGGCAATCCCTGGGATATTTAAAATTTGTGACAGTATAAAATTAGTTTTTGAATAATTTACTATAGAAAAGTCAATCCCTGGCGCAATTAAAATTTGTGACAGTATAAAATTAGTTTTTGAATAATTTACTATAGAAAAGTCAATCCCTGGCGCAATTAAAATTTGTGACAGTATAAAATTAGTTTTTGAATAATTTACTATAGAAAAGTCAATCCCTGGCGCAATTAAAATTTGTGACAGTATAAAATTAGTTTTTGAATAATTTACTATAGAAAAGTCAATCCCTGGGATATTTAAAATTTGCGACAGTATAAAATTAGTTTTTGAATAATTTACTATAGAAAAGTCAATCCCTGGCGCAATTAAAATTTGTGACAGTTGAAAATTATTTTTTGAATAATTTACTATAGAAAAGGCAATCCCTGGGATATTTAAAATTTGTGACAGTATAAAATTAGTTTTTGAATAATTTACTATAGAAAAGTCAATCCCTGGGATATTTAAAATTTGTGACAGTATAAAATTAGTTTTTGAATAATTTACTATAGAAAAGTCAATCCCTGGCGCAATTAAAATTTGCGACAGTATAAAATTAGTTTTTGAATAATTTACTATAGAAAAGTCAATCCCTGGGATATTTAAAATTTGTGACAGTATAAAATTAGTTTTTGAATAATTTACTATAGAAAAGGCAATCCCTGGGATATTTAAAATTTGCGACAGTATAAAATTAGTTTTTGAATAATTTACTATAGAAAAGTCAATCCCTGGCGCAATTAAAATTTGTGACAGTTGAAAATTATTTTTTGAATAATTTACTATAGAAAAGGCAATCCCTGGGATATTTAAAATTTGTGACAGTATAAAATTAGTTTTTGAATAATTTACTATAGAAAAGGCAATCCCTGGCGCAATTAAAATTTGTGACAGTTGAAAATTATTTTTTGAATAATTTACTATAGAAAAGGCAATCCCTGGGATATTTAAAATTTGCGACAGTATAAAATTAGTTTTTGAATAATTTACTATAGAAAAGTCAATCCCTGGCGCAATTAAAATTTGTGACAGTATAAAATTAGTTTTTGAATAATTTACTATAGAAAAGTCAATCCCTGGGATATTTAAAATTTGCGACAGTATAAAATTAGTTTTTGAAAAATTTACTATAGAAAAGTCAATCCCTGGCGCAATTAAAATTTGTGACAGTTGAAAATTATTTTTTGAATAATTTACTATAGAAAAGGCAATCCCTGGCGCAATTAAAATTTGTGACAGTTGAAAATTATTTTTTGAATAATTTACTATAGAAAAGGCAATCCCTGGGATATTTAAAATTTGCGACAGTATAAAATTAGTTTTTGAATAATTTACTATAGAAAAGGCAATCCCTGGGATATTTAAAATTTGCGACAGTATAAAATTAGTTTTTGAATAATTTACTATAGAAAAGTCAATCCCTGGCGCAATTAAAATTTGTGACAGTTGAAAATTATTTTTTGAATAATTTACTATAGAAAAGTCAATCCCTGGGATATTTAAAATTTGCGACAGTATAAAATTAGTTTTTGAATAATTTACTATAGAAAAGTCAATCCCTGGCGCAATTAAAATTTGTGACAGTATAAAATTATTTTTTGAATAATTTACTATAGAAAAGTCAATCCCTGGCGCAATTAAAATTTGTGACAGTATAAAATTAGTTTTTGAATAATTTACTATAGAAAAGTCAATCCCTGGCGCAATTAAAATTTGTGACAGTTGAAAATTATTTTTTGAATAATTTACTATAGAAAAGGCAATCCCTGGCGCACATAAAATTTGTGACAGTATAAAATTAGTTTTTGAATAATTTACTATAGAAAAGTCAATCCCTGGGATATTTAAAATTTGTGACAGTATAAAATTATTTTTTGAATAATTTACTATAGAAAAGGCAATCCCTGGGATATTTAAAATTTGCGACAGTATAAAATTAGTTTTTGAATAATTTACTATAGAAAAGGCAATCCCTGGGATATTTAAAATTTGTGACAGTTGAAAATTATTTTTTGAATAATTTACTATAGAAAAGGCAATCCCTGGGATATTTAAAATTTGCGACAGTATAAAATTAGTTTTTGAATAATTTACTATAGAAAAGTCAATCCCTGGCGCAATTAAAATTTGCGACATTATAAAATTAGTTTTTGAATAATTTACTATAGAAAAGTCAATCCCTGGGATATTTAAAATTTGTGACAGTATAAAATTAGTTTTTGAAAAATTTACTATAGAAAAGGCAATCCCTGGCGCAATTAAAATTTGTGACAGTTGAAAATTATTTTTTGAATAATTTACTATAGAAAAGGCAATCCCTGGGATATTTAAAATTTGCGACAGTATAAAATTAGTTTTTGAATAATTTACTATAGAAAAGGCAATCCCTGGGATATTTAAAATTTGCGACAGTATAAAATTAGTTTTTGAATAATTTACTATAGAAAAGGCAATCCCTGGCGTAATTAAAATTTGCGACAGTATAAAATTATTTTTTGAATAATTTACTATAGAAAAGGCAATCCCTGGCGCACATAAAATTTGTGACAGTATAAAATTAGTTTTTGAATAATTTACTATAGAAAAGTCAATCCCCGGGATATTTAAAATTTGCGACAGTATAAAATTAGTTTTTGAATAATTTACTATAGAAAAGGCAATCCCTGGCGCACATAAAATTTGTGACAGTATAAAATTAGTTTTTGAATAATTTACTATAGAAAAGTCAATCCCTGGGATATTTAAAATTTGTGACAGTTGAAAATTATTTTTTGAATAATTTACTATAGAAAAGTCAATCCCTGGCGTAATTAAAATTTGTGACAGTATAAAATTAGTTTTTGAATAATTTACTATAGAAAAGGCAATCCCTGGGATATTTAAAATTTGCGACAGTATAAAATTAGTTTTTGAATAATTTACTATAGAAAAGTCAATCCCTGGCGCAATTAAAATTTGTGACAGTATAAAATTAGTTTTTGAATAATTTACTATAGAAAAGTCAATCCCTGGGATATTTAAAATTTGCGACAGTATAAAAATAGTTTTTGAATAATTTACTATAGAAAAGTCAATCCCTGGCGCAATTAAAATTTGTGACAGTTGAAAATTATTTTTTGAATAATTTACTATAGAAAAGGCAATCCCTGGGATATTTAAAATTTGTGACAGTATAAAATTAGTTTTTGAATAATTTACTATAGAAAAGTCAATCCCTGGGATATTTAAAATTTGTGACAGTATAAAATTAGTTTTTGAATAATTTACTATAGAAAAGTCAATCCCTGGCGCAATTAAAATTTGCGACAGTATAAAATTAGTTTTTGAATAATTTACTATAGAAAAGTCAATCCCTGGGATATTTAAAATTTGTGACAGTATAAAATTAGTTTTTGAATAATTTACTATAGAAAAGGCAATCCCTGGGATATTTAAAATTTGCGACAGTATAAAATTAGTTTTTGAATAATTTACTATAGAAAAGTCAATCCCTGGCGCAATTAAAATTTGTGACAGTATAAAATTAGTTTTTGAATAATTTACTATAGAAAAGTCAATCCCTGGGATATTTAAAATTTGCGACAGTATAAAATTAGTTTTTGAATAATTTACTATAGAAAAGTCAATCCCTGGCGCAATTAAAATTTGTGACAGTTGAAAATTATTTTTTGAATAATTTACTATAGAAAAGGCAATCCCTGGGATATTTAAAATTTGTGACAGTATAAAATTAGTTTTTGAATAATTTACTATAGAAAAGTCAATCCCTGGCGCAATTAAAATTTGTGACAGTTGAAAATTATTTTTTGAATAATTTACTATAGAAAAGGCAATCCCTGGGATATTTAAAATTTGTGACAGTATAAAATTAGTTTTTGAATAATTTACTATAGAAAAGTCAATCCCTGGGATATTTAAAATTTGTGACAGTATAAAATTAGTTTTTGAATAATTTACTATAGAAAAGTCAATCCCTGGCGCAATTAAAATTTGCGACAGTATAAAATTAGTTTTTGAATAATTTACTATAGAAAAGTCAATCCCTGGGATATTTAAAATTTGTGACAGTATAAAATTAGTTTTTGAATAATTTACTATAGAAAAGGCAATCCCTGGGATATTTAAAATTTGCGACAGTATAAAATTAGTTTTTGAATAATTTACTATAGAAAAGTCAATCCCTGGCGCAATTAAAATTTGTGACAGTATAAAATTAGTTTTTGAATAATTTACTATAGAAAAGTCAATCCCTGGGATATTTAAAATTTGCGACAGTATAAAATTAGTTTTTGAATAATTTACTATAGAAAAGTCAATCCCTGGCGCAATTAAAATTTGTGACAGTTGAAAATTATTTTTTGAATAATTTACTATAGAAAAGGCAATCCCTGGGATATTTAAAATTTGTGACAGTATAAAATTAGTTTTTGAATAATTTACTATAGAAAAGTCAATCCCTGGCGCAATTAAAATTTGTGACAGTATAAAATTAGTTTTTGAATAATTTACTATAGAAAAGTCAATCCCTGGCGCAATTAAAATTTGTGACAGTATAAAATTAGTTTTTGAATAATTTACTATAGAAAAGTCAATCCCTGGCGCAATTAAAATTTGTGACAGTATAAAATTAGTTTTTGAATAATTTACTATAGAAAAGTCAATCCCTGGGATATTTAAAATTTGCGACAGTATAAAATTAGTTTTTGAATAATTTACTATAGAAAAGTCAATTCCTGGCGCAATTAAAATTTGTGACAGTTGAAAATTATTTTTTGAATAATTTACTATAGAAAAGGCAATCCCTGGGATATTTAAAATTTGTGACAGTATAAAATTAGTTTTTGAATAATTTACTATAGAAAAGTCAATCCCTGGCGCAATTAAAATTTGTGACAGTATAAAATTAGTTTTTGAATAATTTACTATAGAAAAGTCAATCCCTGGGATATTTAAAATTTGTGACAGTATAAAATTAGTTTTTGAATAATTTACTATAGAAAAGGCAATCCCTGGGATATTTAAAATTTGCGACAGTATAAAATTATTTTTTGAATAATTTACTATAGAAAAGTCAATCCCTGGCGTAATTAAAATTTGTGACAGTATAAAATTAGTTTTTGAAAAATTTACTATAGAAAAGTCAATCCCTGGCGTAATTAAAATTTGCGACAGTATAAAATTATTTTTTGAATAATTTACTATAGAAAAGGCAATCCCTGGGATATTTAAAATTTGCGACAGTATAAAATTAGTTTTTGAATAATTTACTATAGAAAAGGCAATCCCTGGGATATTTAAAATTTGCGACAGTATAAAATTAGTTTTTGAATAATTTACTATAGAAAAGTCAATCCCTGGCGCAATTAAAATTTGTGACAGTATAAAATTAGTTTTTGAATAATTTACTATAGAAAAGTCAATCCCTGGGATATTTAAAATTTGCGACAGTATAAAATTAGTTTTTGAATAATTTACTATAGAAAAGTCAATCCCTGGCGCAATTAAAATTTGTGACAGTTGAAAATTATTTTTTGAATAATTTACTATAGAAAAGGCAATCCCTGGGATATTTAAAATTTGTGACAGTATAAAATTAGTTTTTGAATAATTTACTATAGAAAAGTCAATCCCTGGGATATTTAAAATTTGTGACAGTATAAAATTAGTTTTTGAATAATTTACTATAGAAAAGTCAATCCCTGGCGCAATTAAAATTTGCGACAGTATAAAATTAGTTTTTGAATAATTTACTATAGAAAAGTCAATCCCTGGGATATTTAAAATTTGTGACAGTATAAAATTAGTTTTTGAATAATTTACTATAGAAAAGGCAATCCCTGGGATATTTAAAATTTGCGACAGTATAAAATTAGTTTTTGAATAATTTACTATAGAAAAGTCAATCCCTGGCGCAATAAAAATTTGTGACAGTTGAAAATTATTTTTTGAATAATTTACTATAGAAAAGGCAATCCCTGGGATATTTAAAATTTGTGACAGTATAAAATTAGTTTTTGAATAATTTACTATAGAAAAGGCAATCCCTGGCGCAATTAAAATTTGTGACAGTTGAAAATTATTTTTTGAATAATTTACTATAGAAAAGGCAATCCCTGGGATATTTAAAATTTGCGACAGTATAAAATTAGTTTTTGAATAATTTACTATAGAAAAGTCAATCCCTGGCGCAATTAAAATTTGTGACAGTATAAAATTAGTTTTTGAATAATTTACTATAGAAAAGTCAATCCCTGGGATATTTAAAATTTGCGACAGTATAAAATTAGTTTTTGAAAAATTTACTATAGAAAAGTCAATCCCTGGCGCAATTAAAATTTGTGACAGTTGAAAATTATTTTTTGAATAATTTACTATAGAAAAGGCAATCCCTGGCCAATTAAAATTTGTGACAGTTGAAAATTATTTTTTGAATAATTTACTATAGAAAAGGCAATCCCTGGGATATTTAAAATTTGCGACAGTATAAAATTAGTTTTTGAATAATTTACTATAGAAAAGGCAATCCCTGGGATATTTAAAATTTGCGACAGTATAAAATTAGTTTTTGAATAATTTACTATAGAAAAGGCAATCCCTGGGATATTTAAAATTTGCGACAGTATAAAATTAGTTTTTGAATAATTTACTATAGAAAAGTCAATCCCTGGCGCAATTAAAATTTGTGACAGTATAAAATTAGTTTTTGAATAATTTACTATAGAAAAGTCAATCCCTGGGATATTTAAAATTTGCGACAGTATAAAATTAGTTTTTGAATAATTTACTATAGAAAAGTCAATCCCTGGCGCAATTAAAATTTGTGACAGTTGAAAATTATTTTTTGAATAATTTACTATAGAAAAGGCAATCCCTGGGATATTTAAAATTTGTGACAGTATAAAATTAGTTTTTGAATAATTTACTATAGAAAAGTCAATCCCTGGGATATTTAAAATTTGTGACAGTATAAAATTAGTTTTTGAATAATTTACTATAGAAAAGGCAATCCCTGGCGCAATTAAAATTTGTGACAGTTGAAAATTATTTTTTGAATAATTTACTATAGAAAAGGCAATCCCTGGGATATTTAAAATTTGCGACAGTATAAAATTAGTTTTTGAATAATTTACTATAGAAAAGTCAATCCCTGGCGCAATTAAAATTTGCGACAGTATAAAATTAGTTTTTGAATAATTTACTATAGAAAAGTCAATCCCTGGGATATTTAAAATTTGTGACAGTATAAAATTAGTTTTTGAAAAATTTACTATAGAAAAGGCAATCCCTGGCGCAATTAAAATTTGTGACAGTTGAAAATTATTTTTTGAATAATTTACTATAGAAAAGGCAATCCCTGGGATATTTAAAATTTGCGACAGTATAAAATTAGTTTTTGAATAATTTACTATAGAAAAGTCAATCCCTGGCGCAATTAAAATTTGTGACAGTTGAAAATTATTTTTTGAATAATTTACTATAGAAAAGGCAATCCCTGGGATATTTAAAATTTGCGACAGTATAAAATTAATTTTTGAATAATTTACTATAGAAAAGTCAATCCCTGGCGCAATTAAAATTTGTGACAGTATAAAATTATTTTTTGAATAATTTACTATAGAAAAGTCAATCCCTGGCGCAATTAAAATTTGTGACAGTATAAAATTATTTTTTGAATAATTTACTATAGAAAAGTCAATCCCTGGCGCAATTAAAATTTGTGACAGTATAAAATTATTTTTTGAATAATTTACTATAGAAAAGTCAATCCCTGGCGCAATTAAAATTTGTGACAGTTGAAAATTATTTTTTGAATAATTTACTATAGAAAAGGCAATCCCTGGGATATTTAAAATTTGCGACAGTATAAAATTAGTTTTTGAATAATTTACTATAGAAAAGTCAATCCCTGGCGCAATTAAAATTTGTGACAGTATAAAATTAGTTTTTGAATAATTTACTATAGAAAAGTCAATCCCTGGCGCAATTAAAATTTGCGACAGTATAAAATTAGTTTTTGAAAAATTTACTATAGAAAAGTCAATCCCTGGCGTAATTAAAATTTGTGACAGTATAAAATTAGTTTTTGAAAAATTTACTATAGAAAAGGCAATCCCTGGCGCAATTAAAATTTGTGACAGTTGAAAATTATTTTTTGAATAATTTACTATAGAAAAGGCAATCCCTGGGATATTTAAAATTTGCGACAGTATAAAATTAGTTTTTGAATAATTTACTATAGAAAAGTCAATCCCTGGCGCAATTAAAATTTGTGACAGTTGAAAATTATTTTTTGAATAATTTACTATAGAAAAGGCAATCCCTGGGATATTTAAAATTTGTGACAGTATAAAATTAGTTTTTGAATAATTTACTATAGAAAAGGCAATCCCTGGGATATTTAAAATTTGCGACAGTATAAAATTAGTTTTTGAATAATTTACTATAGAAAAGTCAATCCCTGGCGCAATTAAAATTTGCGACAGTATAAAATTAGTTTTTGAAAAATTTACTATAGAAAAGTCAATCCCTGGCGTAATTAAAATTTGTGACAGTATAAAATTAGTTTTTGAAAAATTTACTATAGAAAAGGCAATCCCTGGCGCAATTAAAATTTGTGACAGTTGAAAATTATTTTTTGAATAATTTACTATAGAAAAGGCAATCCCTGGGATATTTAAAATTTGCGACAGTATAAAATTAGTTTTTGAATAATTTACTATAGAAAAGTCAATCCCTGGCGCAATTAAAATTTGTGACAGTTGAAAATTATTTTTTGAATAATTTACTATAGAAAAGGCAATCCCTGGGATATTTAAAATTTGTGACAGTATAAAATTAGTTTTTGAATAATTTACTATAGAAAAGGCAATCCCTGGGATATTTAAAATTTGCGACAGTATAAAATTAGTTTTTGAATAATTTACTATAGAAAAGTCAATCCCTGGGATATTTAAAATTTGTGACAGTTGAAAATTAGTTTTTGAATAATTTACTATAGAAAAGGCAATCCCTGGCGTAATTAAAATTTGCGACAGTATAAAATTAGTTTTTGAATAATTTACTATAGAAAAGTCAATCCCTGGGATATTTAAAATTTGTGACAGTTGAAAATTATTTTTTGAATAATTTACTATAGAAAAGGCAATCCCTGGCGCAATTAAAATTTGTGACAGTTGAAAATTATTTTTTGAATAATTTACTATAGAAAAGGCAATCCCTGGGATATTTAAAATTTGTGACAGTATAAAATTAGTTTTTGAATAATTTACTATAGAAAAGGCAATCCCTGGCGCAATTAAAATTTGTGACAGTTGAAAATTATTTTTTGAATAATTTACTATAGAAAAGGCAATCCCTGGGATATTTAAAATTTGCGACAGTATAAAATTAGTTTTTGAATAATTTACTATAGAAAAGTCAATCCCTGGCGCAATTAAAATTTGTGACAGTATAAAATTAGTTTTTGAATAATTTACTATAGAAAAGTCAATCCCTGGGATATTTAAAATTTGCGACAGTATAAAATTAGTTTTTGAAAAATTTACTATAGAAAAGTCAATCCCTGGCGCAATTAAAATTTGTGACAGTTGAAAATTATTTTTTGAATAATTTACTATAGAAAAGGCAATCCCTGGCGCAATTAAAATTTGTGACAGTATAAAATTATTTTTTGAATAATTTACTATAGAAAAGGCAATCCCTGGGATATTTAAAATTTGCGACAGTATAAAATTAGTTTTTGAATAATTTACTATAGAAAAGGCAATCCCTGGGATATTTAAAATTTGCGACAGTATAAAATTAGTTTTTGAATAATTTACTATAGAAAAGTCAATCCCTGGCGCAATTAAAATTTGTGACAGTTGAAAATTATTTTTTGAATAATTTACTATAGAAAAGGCAATCCCTGGCGCACATAAAATTTGTGACAGTATAAAATTAGTTTTTGAATAATTTACTATAGAAAAGTCAATCCCTGGGATATTTAAAATTTGTGACAGTTGAAAATTATTTTTTGAATAATTTACTATAGAAAAGGCAATCCCTGGGATATTTAAAATTTGCGACAGTATAAAATTAGTTTTTGAATAATTTACTATAGAAAAGTCAATCCCTGGCGCAATTAAAATTTGTGACAGTATAAAATTAGTTTTTGAATAATTTACTATAGAAAAGTCAATCCCTGGCGCAATTAAAATTTGTGACAGTTGAAAATTATTTTTTGAATAATTTACTATAGAAAAGGCAATCCCTGGCGCACATAAAATTTGTGACAGTATAAAATTAGTTTTTGAATAATTTACTATAGAAAAGTCAATCCCTGGGATATTTAAAATTTGCGACAGTATAAAATTAGTTTTTGAATAATTTACTATAGAAAAGTCAATCCCTGGGATATTTAAAATTTGCGACAGTATAAAATTAGTTTTTGAATAATTTACTATAGAAAAGTCAATCCCTGGCGCAATTAAAATTTGTGACAGTTGAAAATTATTTTTTGAAAAATTTACTATAGAAAAGGCAATCCCTGGCGCAATTAAAATTTGTGACAGTTGAAAATTATTTTTTGAATAATTTACTATAGAAAAGGCAATCCCTGGGATATTTAAAATTTGCGACAGTATAAAATTAGTTTTTGAATAATTTACTATAGAAAAGTCAATCCCTGGCGCAATTAAAATTTGTGACAGTATAAAATTATTTTTTGAATAATTTACTATAGAAAAGTCAATCCCTGGCGCAATTAAAATTTGTGACAGTTGAAAATTATTTTTTGAATAATTTACTATAGAAAAGGCAATCCCTGGGATATTTAAAATTTGCGACAGTATAAAATTAGTTTTTGAATAATTTACTATAGAAAAGTCAATCCCTGGCGCAATTAAAATTTGTGACAGTTGAAAATTATTTTTTGAATAATTTACTATAGAAAAGGCAATCCCTGGGATATTTAAAATTTGTGACAGTATAAAATTAGTTTTTGAATAATTTACTATAGAAAAGTCAATCCCTGGCGCAATTAAAATTTGTGACAGTATAAAATTAGTTTTTGAATAATTTACTATAGAAAAGGCAATCCCTGGGATATTTAAAATTTGCGACAGTATAAAATTAGTTTTTGAATAATTTACTATAGAAAAGTCAATCCCTGGCGCAATTAAAATTTGTGACAGTATAAAATTAATTTTTGAATAATTTACTATAGAAAAGTCAATCCCTGGGATATTTAAAATTTGTGACAGTTGAAAATTATTTTTTGAATAATTTACTATAGAAAAGTCAATCCCTGGCGCACATAAAATTTGTGACAGTATAAAATTAGTTTTTGAATAATTTACTATAGAAAAGTCAATCCCTGGGATATTTAAAATTTGCGACAGTGTAAAATTAGTTTTTGAATAATTTACTATAGAAAAGTCAATCCCTGGCGCAATTAAAATTTGTGACAGTTGAAAATTATTTTTTGAATAATTTACTATAGAAAAGGCAATCCCTGGGATATTTAAAATTTGTGACTGTATAAAATTAGTTTTTGAATAATTTACTATAGAAAAGTCAATCCCTGGGATATTTAAAATTTGTGACAGTTGAAAATTAGTTTTTGAATAATTTACTATAGAAAAGTCAATCCCTGGCGCAATTAAAATTTGTGACAGTTGAAAATTAGTTTTTGAATAATTTACTATAGAAAAGTCAATCCCTGGCGCAATTAAAATTTGTGACAGTATAAAATTATTTTTTGAATAATTTACTATAGAAAAGTCAATCCCTGGCGCAATTAAAATTTGTGACAGTTGAAAATTATTTTTTGAATAATTTACTATAGAAAAGGCAATCCCTGGGATATTTAAAATTTGCGACAGTATAAAATTAGTTTTTGAATAATTTACTATAGAAAAGTCAATCCCTGGCGCAATTAAAATTTGCGACAGTATAAAATTAGTTTTTGAATAATTTACTATAGAAAAGTCAATCCCTGGGATATTTAAAATTTGTGACAGTATAAAATTAGTTTTTGAAAAATTTACTATAGAAAAGGCAATCCCTGGCGCAATTAAAATTTGTGACAGTTGAAAATTATTTTTTGAATAATTTACTATAGAAAAGGCAATCCCTGGCGTAATTAAAATTTGCGACAGTATAAAATTATTTTTTGAAAAATTTACTATAGAAAAGGCAATCCCTGGCGTAATTAAAATTTGCGACAGTATAAAATTAGTTTTTGAATAATTTACTATAGAAAAGGCAATCCCTGGCGTAATTAAAATTTGCGACAGTATAAAATTATTTTTTGAATAATTTACTATAGAAAAGGCAATCCCTTTCGCACATAAAATTTGTGACAGTATAAAATTAGTTTTTGAATAATTTACTATAGAAAAGTCAATCCCTGGGATATTTAAAATTTGCGACAGTATAAAATTAGTTTTTGAATAATTTACTATAGAAAAGGCAATCCCTGGCGCACATAAAATTTGTGACAGTATAAAATTAGTTTTTGAATAATTTACTATAGAAAAGTCAATCCCTGGGATATTTAAAATTTGTGACAGTTGCAAATTATTTTTTGAATAATTTACTATAGAAAAGTCAATCCCTGGCGTAATTAAAATTTGTGACAGTATAAAATTAGTTTTTGAATAATTTACTATAGAAAAGGCAATCCCTGGCGTAATTAAAATTTGTGACAGTATAAAATTAGTTTTTGAAAAATTTACTATAGAAAAGGCAATCCCTGGCGCACATAAAATTTGTGACAGTATAAAATTAGTTTTTGAATAATTTACTATAGAAAAGTCAATCCCTGGCGTAATTAAAATTTGTGAAAGTATAAAATTAGTTTTTGAAAAATTTACTATAGAAAAGGCAATCCCTGGCGCAATTAAAATTTGTGACAGTTGAAAATTATTTTTTGAATAATTTACTATAGAAAAGGCAATCCCTGGGATATTTAAAATTTGCGACAGTATAAAATTAGTTTTTGAATAATTTACTATAGAAAAGGCAATCCCTGGGATATTTAAAATTTGTGACAGTATAAAATTAGTTTTTGAATAATTTACTATAGAAAAGTCAATCCCTGGCGCAATTAAAATTTGTGACAGTTGAAAATTATTTTTTGAATAATTTACTATAGAAAAGGCAATCCCTGGCGCACATAAAATTTGTGACAGTATAAAATTAGTTTTTGAATAATTTACTATAGAAAAGTCAATCCCTGGGATATTTAAAATTTGTGACAGTTGAAAATTATTTTTTGAATAATTTACTATAGAAAAGTCAATCCCTGGCGTAATTAAAATTTGTGACAGTATAAAATTAGTTTTTGAATAATTTACTAGAGAAAAGTCAATCCCTGGCGCAATTAAAATTTGTGACAGTATAAAATTAGTTTTTGAATAATTTACTATAGAAAAGTCAATCCCTGGGATATTTAAAATTTGTGACAGTATAAAATTAGTTTTTGAATAATTTACTATAGAAAAGGCAATCCCTGGCGTAATTAAAATTTGCGACAGTATAAAATTAGTTTTTGAATAATTTACTATAGAAAAGTCAATCCCTGGCGCAATTAAAATTTGTGACAGTATAAAATTAGTTTTTGAAAAATTTACTATAGAAAAGGCAATCCCTGGCGCAATTAAAATTTGTGACAGTATAAAATTAGTTTTTGAAAAATTTACTATAGAAAAGGCAATCCCTGGCGCAATTAAAATTTGTGACAGTTGAAAATTATTTTTTGAATAATTTACTATAGAAAAGGCAATCCCTGGCGTAATTAAAATTTGCGACAGTATAAAATTATTTTTTGAATAATTTACTATAGAAAAGGCAATCCCTGGGATATTTAAAATTTGCGACAGTATAAAATTAGTTTTTGAATAATTTACTATAGAAAAGGCAATCCCTGGGATATTTAAAATTTGCGACAGTATAAAATTAGTTTTTGAATAATTTACTATAGAAAAGTCAATCCCTGGCGCAATTAAAATTTGTGACAGTATAAAATTAGTTTTTGAATAATTTACTATAGAAAAGGCAATCCCTGGCGCAATTAAAATTTGTGACAGTATAAAATTAGTTTTTGAATAATTTACTATAGAAAAGGCAATCCCTGGCGCAATTAAAATTTGTGACAGTATAAAATTAGTTTTTGAAAAATTTACTATAGAAAAGGCAATCCCTGGCGCAATTAAAATTTGTGACAGTATAAAATTAGTTTTTGAATAATTTACTATAGAAAAGGCAATCCCTGGCGTAATTAAAATTTGCGACAGTATAAAATTATTTTTTGAATAATTTACTATAGAAAAGGCAATCCCTGGCGTAATTAAAATTTGCGACAGTATAAAATTATTTTTTGAATAATTTACTAAAGAAAAGGCAATCCCTGGGATATTTAAAATTTGCGACAGTATAAAATTAGTTTTTGAATAATTTACTATAGAAAAGGCAATCCCTGGGATATTTAAAATTTGCGACAGTATAAAATTAGTTTTTGAATAATTTACTATAGAAAAGTCAATCCCTGGCGCAATTAAAATTTGTGACAGTATAAAATTAGTTTTTGAATAATTTACTATAGAAAAGGCAATCCCTGGCGCAATTAAAATTTGCGACAGTATAAAATTAGTTTTTGAATAATTTACTATAGAAAAGTCAATCCCTGGCCCAATTAAAATTTGTGACAGTATAAAATTAGTTTTTGAATAATTTACTATAGAAAAGTCAATCCCTGGGATATTTAAAATTTGCGACAGTATAAAATTAGTTTTTGAATAATTTACTATAGAAAAGGCAATCCCTGGGATATTTAAAATTTGCGACAGTATAAAATTAGTTTTTGAATAATTTACTATAGAAAAGTCAATCCCTGGGATATTTAAAATTTGCGACAGTATAAAATTAGTTTTTGAATAATTTACTATAGAAAAGTCAATCCCTGGCGCAATTAAAATTTGTGACAGTATAAAATTATTTTTTGAATAATTTACTATAGAAAAGGCAATCCCTGGGATATTTAAAATTTGCGACAGTATAAAATTAGTTTTTGAATAATTTACTATAGAAAAGGCAATCCCTGGCGTAATTAAAATTTGCGACAGTATAAAATTAGTTTTTGAATAATTTACTATAGAAAAGGCAATCCCTGGCGTAATTAAAATTTGCGACAGTATAAAATTATTTTTTGAATAATTTACTATAGAAAAGGCAATCCCTGGCGTAATTAAAATTTGCGACAGTATAAAATTAGTTTTTGAAAAATTTACTATAGAAAAGTCAATCCCTGGCGCAATTAAAATTTGTGACAGTTGAAAATTATTTTTTGAATAATTTACTATAGAAAAGGCAATCCCTGGCGTAATTAAAATTTGTGACAGTATAAAATTAGTTTTTGAATAATTTACTATAGAAAAGTCAATCCCTGGCGTAATTAAAATTTGTGACAGTTGAAAATTAGTTTTTGAATAATTTACTATAGAAAAGGCAATCCCTGGCGCAATTAAAATTTGTGACAGTTGAAAATTATTTTTTGAATAATTTACTATAGAAAAGTCAATCCCTGGCGCAATTAAAATTTGTGACAGTTGAAAATTATTTTTTGAATAATTTACTATAGAAAAGGCAATCCCTGGGATATTTAAAATTTGTGACAGTATAAAATTAGTTTTTGAATAATTTACTATAGAAAAGTCAATCCCTGGCGCAATTAAAATTTGTGACAGTATAAAATTATTTTTTGAATAATTTACTATAGAAAAGTCAATCCCTGGCGCAATTAAAATTTGTGACAGTTGAAAATTATTTTTTGAAAAATTTACTATAGAAAAGGCAATCCCTGGCGCACATAAAATTTGTGACAGTATAAAATTAGTCACAAATTTTAATTGCGCCAGGGATTGACTTTTCTATAGTAAATTATTCAAAAAATAATTTTATACTGTCACAAATTTTAATTGCGCCAGGGATTGACTTTTCTATAGTAAATTATTCAAAAACTAATTTTATACTGTCACAAATTTTAAATATCCCAGGGATTGCCTTTTCTATAGTAAATTATTCAAAAACTAATTTTATACTGTCACAAATTTTAAATATCCCAGGGATTGCCTTTTCTATAGT
Organism: Dioctria linearis; assembly: GCA_963930735.1. Classification (NCBI taxonomy): domain Eukaryota; kingdom Metazoa; phylum Arthropoda; class Insecta; order Diptera; family Asilidae; genus Dioctria; species Dioctria linearis. The sequence goes on from CAWVNZ010002124.1 coordinate 87,883, forward strand.
AAATTATTCAAAAAATAATTTTATACTGTCGCAAATTTTAAATATCCCAGGGATTGACGTTTCTATAGTAAATTATTCAAAAAATAATTTTCAACTGTCACAAATTTTAATTACGCCAGGGATTGCCTTTTCTATAGTAAATTATTCAAAAAATAATTTTATACTGTCACAAATTTTAAATATCCCAGGGATTGACTTTTCTATAGTAAATTATTCAAAAACTAATTTTATACTGTCACAAATTTTAATTACGCCAGGGATTGCCTTTTCTATAGTAAATTATTCAAAAAATAATTTTCAACTGTCACAAATTTTAAATATCCCAGGGATTGCCTTTTCTATAGTAAATTATTCAAAAACTAATTTTATACTGTCACAAATTTTAATTACGCCAGGGATTGACTTTTCTATAGTAAATTATTCAAAAAATAATTTTATACTGTCGCAAATTTTAAATATCCCAGGGATTGCCTTTTCTATAGTAAATTATTCAAAAAATTATTTTCAACTGTCACAAATTTTAATTGCGCCAGGGATTGCCTTTTCTATAGTAAATTATTCAAAAAATAATTTTATACTGTCACAAATTTTAATTACGCCAGGGATTGACTTTTCTATAGTAAATTATTCAAAAAATAATTTTATACTGTCACAAATTTTAATTACGCCAGGGATTGACTTTTCTATAGTAAATTATTCAAAAACTAATTTTATACTGTCGCAAATTTTAATTACGCCAGGGATTGCCTTTTCTATAGTAAATTATTCAAAAAATAATTTTCAACTGTCACAAATTTTAAATATCCCAGGGATTGACTTTTCTATAGTAAATTATTCAAAAACTAATTTTATACTGTCGCAAATTTTAAATATCCCAGGGATTGACTTTTCTATAGTAAATTATTCAAAAAATAATTTTCAACTGTCACAAATTTTAAATATCCCAGGGATTGACTTTTCTATAGTAAATTATTCAAAAACTAATTTTATACTGTCACAAATTTTAATTGCGCCAGGGATTGCCTTTTCTATAGTAAATTATTCAAAAACTAATTTTATACTGTCGCAAATTTTAAATATCCCAGGGATTGCCTTTTCTATAGTAAATTATTCAAAAAATAATTTTATACTGTCGCAAATTTTAAATATCCCAGGGATTGACTTTTCTATAGTAAATTATTCAAAAACTAATTTTCAACTGTCACAAATTTTAATTACGCCAGGGATTGCCTTTTCTATAGTAAATTATTCAAAAAATAATTTTATACTGTCACAAATTTTAATTGCGCCAGGGATTGACTTTTCTATAGTAAATTATTCAAAAACTAATTTTATACTGTCGCAAATTTTAAATATCCCAGGGATTGCCTTTTCTATAGTAAATTATTCAAAAAATAATTTTCAACTGTCGCAAATTTTAATTACGCCAGGGATTGCCTTTTCTATAGTAAATTATTCAAAAAATAATTTTATACTGTCACAAATTTTAATTGCGCCAGGGATTGACTTTTCTATAGTAAATTATTCAAAAACTAATTTTATACTGTCGCAAATTTTAAATATCCCAGGGATTGACTTTTCTATAGTAAATTATTCAAAAACTAATTTTATACTGTCGCAAATTTTAATTACGCCAGGGATTGACTTTTCTATAGTAAATTATTCAAAAACTAATTTTATACTGTCACAAATTTTAAATATCCCAGGGATTGCCTTTTCTATAGTAAATTATTCAAAAAATAATTTTCAACTGTCACAAATTTTAATTACGCCAGGGATTGACTTTTCTATAGTAAATTATTCAAAAAATAATTTTATACTGTCGCAAATTTTAAATATCCCAGGGATTGCCTTTTCTATAGTAAATTATTCAAAAAATAATTTTATACTGTCACAAATTTTAATTACGCCAGGGATTGACTTTTCTATAGTAAATTATTCAAAAAATAATTTTATACTGTCGCAAATTTTAAATATCCCAGGGATTGACTTTTCTATAGTAAATTATTCAAAAACTAATTTTATACTGTCGCAAATTTTAATTACGCCAGGGATTGCCTTTTCTATAGTAAATTATTCAAAAAATAATTTTATACTGTCACAAATTTTAATTGCGCCAGGGATTGACTTTTCTATAGTAAATTATTCAAAAAATAATTTTATACTGTCGCAAATTTTAAATATCCCAGGGATTGCCTTTTCTATAGTAAATTATTCAAAAAATAATTTTATACTGTCGCAAATTTTAAATATCCCAGGGATTGACTTTTCTATAGTAAATTATTCAAAAACTAATTTTATACTGTCGCAAATTTTAATTACGCCAGGGATTGACTTTTCTATAGTAAATTATTCAAAAACTAATTTTATACTGTCGCAAATTTTAAATATCCCAGGGATTGACTTTTCTATAGTAAATTATTCAAAAACTAATTTTATACTGTCACAAATTTTAATTACGCCAGGGATTGACTTTTCTATAGTAAATTATTCAAAAAATAATTTTATACTGTCGCAAATTTTAAATATCCCAGGGATTGCCTTTTCTATAGTAAATTATTCAAAAAATAATTTTATACTGTCACAAATTTTAATTACGCCAGGGATTGACTTTTCTATAGTAAATTATTCAAAAAATAATTTTATACTGTCACAAATTTTAATTACGCCAGGGATTGACTTTTCTATAGTAAATTATTCAAAAACTAATTTTATACTGTCGCAAATTTTAATTACGCCAGGGATTGCCTTTTCTATAGTAAATTATTCAAAAAATAATTTTCAACTGTCACAAATTTTAAATATCCCAGGGATTGACTTTTCTATAGTAAATTATTCAAAAACTAATTTTATACTGTCGCAAATTTTAAATATCCCAGGGATTGACTTTTCTATAGTAAATTATTCAAAAAATAATTTTCAACTGTCACAAATTTTAAATATCCCAGGGATTGACTTTTCTATAGTAAATTATTCAAAAACTAATTTTATACTGTCACAAATTTTAATTGCGCCAGGGATTGCCTTTTCTATAGTAAATTATTCAAAAACTAATTTTATACTGTCGCAAATTTTAAATATCCCAGGGATTGCCTTTTCTATAGTAAATTATTCAAAAAATAATTTTATACTGTCGCAAATTTTAAATATCCCAGGGATTGACTTTTCTATAGTAAATTATTCAAAAACTAATTTTCAACTGTCACAAATTTTAATTACGCCAGGGATTGCCTTTTCTATAGTAAATTATTCAAAAAATAATTTTATACTGTCACAAATTTTAATTGCGCCAGGGATTGACTTTTCTATAGTAAATTATTCAAAAACTAATTTTATACTGTCGCAAATTTTAAATATCCCAGGGATTGCCTTTTCTATAGTAAATTATTCAAAAAATAATTTTCAACTGTCGCAAATTTTAATTACGCCAGGGATTGCCTTTTCTATAGTAAATTATTCAAAAAATAATTTTATACTGTCACAAATTTTAATTGCGCCAGGGATTGACTTTTCTATAGTAAATTATTCAAAAACTAATTTTATACTGTCACAAATTTTAATTACGCCAGGGATTGACTTTTCTATAGTAAATTATTCAAAAACTAATTTTCAACTGTCACAAATTTTAAATATCCCAGGGATTGACTTTTCTATAGTAAATTATTCAAAAACTAATTTTATACTGTCGCAAATTTTAAATATCCCAGGGATTGACTTTTCTATAGTAAATTATTCAAAAAATAATTTTCAACTGTCACAAATTTTAATTACGCCAGGGATTGCCTTTTCTATAGTAAATTATTCAAAAAATAATTTTCAACTGTCACAAATTTTAATTACGCCAGGGATTGCCTTTTCTATAGTAAATTATTCAAAAACTAATTTTATACTGTCGCAAATTTTAAATATCCCAGGGATTGCCTTTTCTATAGTAAATTATTCAAAAACTAATTTTATACTGTCGCAAATTTTAAATATCCCAGGGATTGACTTTTCTATAGTAAATTATTCAAAAACTAATTTTATACTGTCGCAAATTTTAATTGCGCCAGGGATTGCCTTTTCTATAGTAAATTATTCAAAAAATAATTTTATACTGTCACAAATTTTAATTGCGCCAGGGATTGACTTTTCTATAGTAAATTATTCAAAAAATAATTTTCAACTGTCACAAATTTTAATTACGCCAGGGATTGCCTTTTCTATAGTAAATTATTCAAAAAATAATTTTCAACTGTCACAAATTTTAATTACGCCAGGGATTGCCTTTTCTATAGTAAATTATTCAAAAACTAATTTTATACTGTCGCAAATTTTAAATATCCCAGGGATTGCCTTTTCTATAGTAAATTATTCAAAAACTAATTTTATACTGTCACAAATTTTAAATATCCCAGGGATTGACTTTTCTATAGTAAATTATTCAAAAACTAATTTTATACTGTCACAAATTTTAATTGCGCCAGGGATTGCCTTTTCTATAGTAAATTATTCAAAAAATAATTTTATACTGTCACAAAATTAGTTTTTGAATAATTTACTATAGAAAAGGCAATCCCTGGCGCAATTAAAATTTGTGACAGTATAAAATTAGTTTTTGAATAATTTACTATAGAAAAGTCAATCCCTGGCGTAATTAAAATTTGTGACAGTATAAAATTAGTTTTTGAATAATTTACTATAGAAAAGTCAATCCCTGGCGTAATTAAAATTTGCGACAGTATAAAATTATTTTTTGAATAATTTACTATAGAAAAGGCAATCCCTGGCGTAATTAAAATTTGTGACAGTATAAAATTAGTTTTTGAATAATTTACTATAGAAAAGTCAATCCCTGGCGCAATTAAAATTTGTGACAGTATAAAATTAGTTTTTGAATAATTTACTATAGAAAAGGCAATCCCTGGGATATTTAAAATTTGCGACAGTATAAAATTAGTTTTTGAATAATTTACTATAGAAAAGGCAATCCCTGGCGTAATTAAAATTTGTGACAGTTGAAAATTATTTTTTGAATAATTTACTATAGAAAAGGCAATCCCTGGCGTAATTAAAATTTGTGACAGTTGAAAATTATTTTTTGAATAATTTACTATAGAAAAGTCAATCCCTGGCGCAATTAAAATTTGTGACAGTATAAAATTATTTTTTGAATAATTTACTATAGAAAAGGCAATCCCTGGCGCAATTAAAATTTGCGACAGTATAAAATTAGTTTTTGAATAATTTACTATAGAAAAGTCAATCCCTGGGATATTTAAAATTTGTGACAGTTGAAAATTATTTTTTGAATAATTTACTATAGAAAAGTCAATCCCTGGGATATTTAAAATTTGTGACAGTATAAAATTAGTTTTTGAATAATTTACTATAGAAAAGTCAATCCCTGGCGTAATTAAAATTTGTGACAGTATAAAATTATTTTTTGAATAATTTACTATAGAAAAGGCAATCCCTGGCGCAATTAAAATTTGTGACAGTATAAAATTAGTTTTTGAATAATTTACTATAGAAAAGTCAATCCCTGGGATATTTAAAATTTGTGACAGTATAAAATTAGTTTTTGAATAATTTACTATAGAAAAGGCAATCCCTGGGATATTTAAAATTTGCGACAGTATAAAATTAGTTTTTGAATAATTTACTATAGAAAAGGCAATCCCTGGCGTAATTAAAATTTGTGACAGTTGAAAATTATTTTTTGAATAATTTACTATAGAAAAGGCAATCCCTGGCGTAATTAAAATTTGTGACAGTTGAAAATTATTTTTTGAATAATTTACTATAGAAAAGTCAATCCCTGGCGCAATTAAAATTTGTGACAGTATAAAATTATTTTTTGAATAATTTACTATAGAAAAGGCAATCCCTGGCGCAATTAAAATTTGTGACAGTATAAAATTAGTTTTTGAATAATTTACTATAGAAAAGGCAATCCCTGGGATATTTAAAATTTGCGACAGTATAAAATTAGTTTTTGAATAATTTACTATAGAAAAGGCAATCCCTGGGATATTTAAAATTTGCGACAGTATAAAATTAGTTTTTGAATAATTTACTATAGAAAAGGCAATCCCTGGCGTAATTAAAATTTGTGACAGTTGAAAATTATTTTTTGAATAATTTACTATAGAAAAGGCAATCCCTGGCGTAATTAAAATTTGTGACAGTTGAAAATTATTTTTTGAATAATTTACTATAGAAAAGTCAATCCCTGGCGCAATTAAAATTTGTGACAGTATAAAATTATTTTTTGAATAATTTACTATAGAAAAGGCAATCCCTGGCGCAATTAAAATTTGCGACAGTATAAAATTAGTTTTTGAATAATTTACTATAGAAAAGGCAATCCCTGGCGCAATTAAAATTTGTGACAGTATAAAATTAGTTTTTGAATAATTTACTATAGAAAAGTCAATCCCTGGCGTAATTAAAATTTGTGACAGTATAAAATTAGTTTTTGAATAATTTACTATAGAAAAGTCAATCCCTGGCGTAATTAAAATTTGTGACAGTATAAAATTATTTTTTGAATAATTTACTATAGAAAAGGCAATCCCTGGCGCAATTAAAATTTGTGACAGTATAAAATTAGTTTTTGAATAATTTACTATAGAAAAGTCAATCCCTGGGATATTTAAAATTTGCGACAGTATAAAATTAGTTTTTGAATAATTTACTATAGAAAAGGCAATCCCTGGGATATTTAAAATTTGCGACAGTATAAAATTAGTTTTTGAATAATTTACTATAGAAAAGTCAATCCCTGGCGCAATTAAAATTTGTGACAGTTGAAAATTATTTTTTGAATAATATACTATAGAAAAGGCAATCCCTGGGATATTTAAAATTTGCGACAGTATAAAATTAGTTTTTGAATAATTTACTATAGAAAAGGCAATCCCTGGCGCAATTAAAATTTGTGACAGTATAAAATTAGTTTTTGAATAATTTACTATAGAAAAGTCAATCCCTGGGATATTTAAAATTTGCGACAGTATAAAATTATTTTTTGAATAATTTACTATAGAAAAGGCAATCCCTGGCGCAATTAAAATTTGTGACAGTATAAAATTATTTTTTGAATAATTTACTATAGAAAAGGCAATCCCTGGGATATTTAAAATTTGTGACAGTTGAAAATTATTTTTTGAATAATTTACTATAGAAAAGTCAATCCCTGGCGCAATTAAAATTTGTGACAGTATAAAATTAGTTTTTGAATAATTTACTATAGAAAAGTCAATCCCTGGCGTAATTAAAATTTGTGACAGTATAAAATTAGTTTTTGAATAATTTACTATAGAAAAGTCAATCCCTGGCGTAATTAAAATTTGTGACAGTATAAAATTATTTTTTGAATAATTTACTATAGAAAAGGCAATCCCTGGCGCAATTAAAATTTGTGACAGTATAAAATTAGTTTTTGAATAATTTACTATAGAAAAGTCAATCCCTGGGATATTTAAAATTTGCGACAGTATAAAATTAGTTTTTGAATAATTTACTATAGAAAAGGCAATCCCTGGGATATTTAAAATTTGCGACAGTATAAAATTAGTTTTTGAATAATTTACTATAGAAAAGGCAATCCCTGGCGTAATTAAAATTTGTGACAGTTGAAAATTATTTTTTGAATAATTTACTATAGAAAAGGCAATCCCTGGCGTAATTAAAATTTGTGACAGTTGAAAATTATTTTTTGAATAATTTACTATAGAAAAGTCAATCCCTGGCGCAATTAAAATTTGTGACAGTATAAAATTATTTTTTGAATAATTTACTATAGAAAAGGCAATCCCTGGCGCAATTAAAATTTGCGACAGTATAAAATTAGTTTTTGAATAATTTACTATAGAAAAGTCAATCCCTGGGATATTTAAAATTTGTGACAGTTGAAAATTATTTTTTGAATAATTTACTATAGAAAAGTCAATCCCTGGGATATTTAAAATTTGTGACAGTATAAAATTAGTTTTTGAATAATTTACTATAGAAAAGGCAATCCCTGGGATATTTAAAATTTGCGACAGTATAAAATTATTTTTTGAATAATTTACTATAGAAAAGGCAATCCCTGGCGTAATTAAAATTTGTGACAGTTGAAAATTATTTTTTGAATAATTTACTATAGAAAAGTCAATCCCTGGGATATTTAAAATTTGCGACAGTATAAAATTAGTTTTTGAATAATTTACTATAGAAAAGTCAATCCCTGGGATATTTAAAATTTGTGACAGTATAAAATTATTTTTTGAATAATTTACTATAGAAAAGTCAATCCCTGGGATATTTAAAATTTGCGACAGTATAAAATTAGTTTTTGAATAATTTACTATAGAAAAGGCAATCCCTGGGATATTTAAAATTTGCGACAGTATAAAATTAGTTTTTGAATAATTTACTATAGAAAAGTCAATCCCTGGGATATTTAAAATTTGTGACAGTATAAAATTAGTTTTTGAATAATTTACTATAGAAAAGTCAATCCCTGGCGCAATTAAAATTTGTGACAGTATAAAATTATTTTTTGAATAATTTACTATAGAAAAGGCAATCCCTGGGATATTTAAAATTTGCGACAGTATAAAATTAGTTTTTGAATAATTTACTATAGAAAAGTCAATCCCTGGCGCAATTAAAATTTGTGACAGTATAAAATTATTTTTTGAATAATTTACTATAGAAAAGGCAATCCCTGGGATATTTAAAATTTGCGACAGTATAAAATTAGTTTTTGAATAATTTACTATAGAAAAGGCAATCCCTGGGATATTTAAAATTTGCGACAGTATAAAATTAGTTTTTGAATAATTTACTATAGAAAAGTCAATCCCTGGCGCAATTAAAATTTGTGACAGTATAAAATTAGTTTTTGAATAATTTACTATAGAAAAGGCAATCCCTGGCGCAATTAAAATTTGTGACAGTATAAAATTAGTTTTTGAATAATTTACTATAGAAAAGTCAATCCCTGGGATATTTAAAATTTGCGACAGTATAAAATTAGTTTTTGAATAATTTACTATAGAAAAGTCAATCCCTGGGATATTTAAAATTTGTGACAGTATAAAATTATTTTTTGAATAATTTACTATAGAAAAGGCAATCCCTGGGATATTTAAAATTTGCGACAGTATAAAATTATTTTTTGAATAATTTACTATAGAAAAGGCAATCCCTGGCGTAATTAAAATTTGTGACAGTATAAAATTATTTTTTGAATAATTTACTATAGAAAAGGCAATCCCTGGCGCAATTAAAATTTGTGACAGTATAAAATTATTTTTTGAATAATTTACTATAGAAAAGGCAATCCCTGGGATATTTAAAATTTGCGACAGTATAAAATTAGTTTTTGAATAATTTACTATAGAAAAGTCAATCCCTGGCGCAATTAAAATTTGTGACAGTATAAAATTAGTTTTTGAATAATTTACTATAGAAAAGGCAATCCCTGGCGCAATTAAAATTTGTGACAGTATAAAATTAGTTTTTGAATAATTTACTATAGAAAAGTCAATCCCTGGCGTAATTAAAATTTGCGACAGTATAAAATTAGTTTTTGAATAATTTACTATAGAAAAGTCAATCCCTGGGATATTTAAAATTTGTGACAGTTGAAAATTATTTTTTGAATAATTTACTATAGAAAAGTCAATCCCTGGCGCAATTAAAATTTGTGACAGTTGAAAATTATTTTTTGAATAATTTACTATAGAAAAGTCAATCCCTGGCGTAATTAAAATTTGTGACAGTATAAAATTAGTTTTTGAATAATTTACTATAGAAAAGGCAATCCCTGGCGCAATTAAAATTTGTGACAGTATAAAATTAGTTTTTGAATAATTTACTATAGAAAAGTCAATCCCTGGCGTAATTAAAATTTGCGACAGTATAAATTAGTTTTTTGAATAATTTACTATAGAAAAGTCAATCCCTGGCGCAATTAAATTTTGTGACAGTATAAAATTAGTTTTTGAATAATTTACTATAGAAAAGTCAATCCCTGGCGCAATTAAAATTTGTGACAGTATAAAATTAGTTTTTGAATAATTTACTATAGAAAAGGCAATCCCTGGCGCAATTAAAATTTGTGACAGTATAAAATTAGTTTTTGAATAATTTACTATAGAAAAAGTCAATCCCTGGGATATTTAAAATTTGCGACAGTATAAAATTAGTTTTTGAATAATTTACTATAGAAAAGTCAATCCCTGGGATATTTAAAATTTGCGACAGTATAAAATTAGTTTTTGAATAATTTACTATAGAAAAGGCAATCCCTGGCGCAATTAAAATTTGTGACAGTATAAAATTAGTTTTTGAATAATTTACTATAGAAAAGTCAATCCCTGGGATATTTAAAATTTGCGACAGTATAAAATTATTTTTTGAATAATTTACTATAGAAAAGGCAATCCCTGGCGCAATTAAAATTTGTGACAGTATAAAATTATTTTTTGAATAATTTACTATAGAAAAGGCAATCCCTGGGATATTTAAAATTTGTGACAGTTGAAAATTATTTTTTGAATAATTTACTATAGAAAAGTCAATCCCTGGCGCAATTAAAATTTGTGACAGTATAAAATTAGTTTTTGAATAATTTACTATAGAAAAGTCAATCCCTGGCGTAATTAAAATTTTGTGACAGTATAAAATTAGTTTTTGAATAATTTACTATAGAAAAGTCAATCCCTGGCGTAATTAAAATTTGTGAACAGTATAAAATTATTTTTTGAATAATTTACTATAGAAAAGGCAATCCCTGGCGCAATTAAAATTTGTGACAGTATAAAATTAGTTTTTGAATAATTTACTATAGAAAAGTCAATCCCTGGGATATTTAAAATTTGCGACAGTATAAAATTAGTTTTTGAATAATTTACTATAGAAAAGGCAATCCCTGGGATATTTAAAATTTGCGACAGTATAAAATTAGTTTTTGAATAATTTACTATAGAAAAGGCAATCCCTGGCGTAATTAAAATTTGTGACAGTTGAAAATTATTTTTTGAATAATTTACTATAGAAAAGGCAATCCCTGGCGTAATTAAAATTTGTGACAGTTGAAAATTATTTTTTGAATAATTTACTATAGAAAAGTCAATCCCTGGCGCAATTAAAATTTGTGACAGTATAAAATTATTTTTTGAATAATTTACTATAGAAAAGGCAATCCCTGGCGCAATTAAAATTTGCGACAGTATAAAATTAGTTTTTGAATAATTTACTATAGAAAAGTCAATCCCTGGGATATTTAAAATTTGTGACAGTTGAAAATTATTTTTTGAATAATTTACTATAGAAAAGTCAATCCCTGGGATATTTAAAATTTGTGACAGTATAAAATTATTTTTTGAATAATTTACTATAGAAAAGGCAATCCCTGGGATATTTAAAATTTGCGACAGTATAAAATTATTTTTTGAATAATTTACTATAGAAAAGGCAATCCCTGGCGTAATTAAAATTTGTGACAGTTGAAAATTATTTTTTGAATAATTTACTATAGAAAAGTCAATCCCTGGGATATTTAAAATTTGCGACAGTATAAAATTAGTTTTTGAATAATTTACTATAGAAAAGTCAATCCCTGGGATATTTAAAATTTGTGACAGTATAAAATTATTTTTTGAATAATTTACTATAGAAAAGTCAATCCCTGGGATATTTAAAATTTGCGACAGTATAAAATTAGTTTTTGAATAATTTACTATAGAAAAGGCAATCCCTGGGATATTTAAAATTTGCGACAGTATAAAATTAGTTTTTGAATAATTTACTATAGAAAAGTCAATCCCTGGGATATTTAAAATTTGTGACAGTATAAAATTAGTTTTTGAATAATTTACTATAGAAAAGTCAATCCCTGGCGCAATTAAAATTTGTGACAGTATAAAATTATTTTTTGAATAATTTACTATAGAAAAGGCAATCCCTGGGATATTTAAAATTTGCGACAGTATAAAATTAGTTTTTGAATAATTTACTATAGAAAAGTCAATCCCTGGCGCAATTAAAATTTGTGACAGTATAAAATTATTTTTTGAATAATTTACTATAGAAAAGGCAATCCCTGGGATATTTAAAATTTGCGACAGTATAAAATTAGTTTTTGAATAATTTACTATAGAAAAGGCAATCCCTGGGATATTTAAAATTTGCGACAGTATAAAATTAGTTTTTGAATAATTTACTATAGAAAAGTCAATCCCTGGCGCAATTAAAATTTGTGACAGTATAAAATTAGTTTTTGAATAATTTACTATAGAAAAGGCAATCCCTGGCGCAATTAAAATTTGTGACAGTATAAAATTAGTTTTTGAATAATTTACTATAGAAAAGTCAATCCCTGGGATATTTAAAATTTGCGACAGTATAAAATTAGTTTTTGAATAATTTACTATAGAAAAGTCAATCCCTGGGATATTTAAAATTTGTGACAGTATAAAATTATTTTTTGAATAATTTACTATAGAAAAGGCAATCCCTGGGATATTTAAAATTTGCGACAGTATAAAATTATTTTTTGAATAATTTACTATAGAAAAGGCAATCCCTGGCGTAATTAAAATTTGTGACAGTATAAAATTATTTTTTGAATAATTTACTATAGAAAAGGCAATCCCTGGCGCAATTAAAATTTGTGACAGTATAAAATTATTTTTTGAATAATTTACTATAGAAAAGGCAATCCCTGGGATATTTAAAATTTGCGACAGTATAAAATTAGTTTTTGAATAATTTACTATAGAAAAGTCAATCCCTGGCGCAATTAAAATTTGTGACAGTATAAAATTAGTTTTTGAATAATTTACTATAGAAAAGGCAATCCCTGGCGCAATTAAAATTTGTGACAGTATAAAATTAGTTTTTGAATAATTTACTATAGAAAAGTCAATCCCTGGCGTAATTAAAATTTGCGACAGTATAAAATTAGTTTTTGAATAATTTACTATAGAAAAGTCAATCCCTGGGATATTTAAAATTTGTGACAGTTGAAAATTATTTTTTGAATAATTTACTATAGAAAAGTCAATCCCTGGCGCAATTAAAATTTGTGACAGTTGAAAATTATTTTTTGAATAATTTACTATAGAAAAGTCAATCCCTGGCGTAATTAAAATTTGTGACAGTATAAAATTAGTTTTTGAATAATTTACTATAGAAAAGGCAATCCCTGGCGCAATTAAAATTTGTGACAGTATAAAATTAGTTTTTGAATAATTTACTATAGAAAAGTCAATCCCTGGCGTAATTAAAATTTGCGACAGTATAAAATTAGTTTTTGAATAATTTACTATAGAAAAGTCAATCCCTGGCGCAATTAAAATTTGTGACAGTATAAAATTAGTTTTTGAATAATTTACTATAGAAAAGTCAATCCCTGGCGCAATTAAAATTTGTGACAGTTGAAAATAATTTTTTGAATTTACTATAGAAAAGTCAATCCCTGGGATATTTAAAATTTGCGACAGTATAAAATTAGTTTTTGAATAATTTACTATAGAAAAGTCAATCCCTGGGATATTTAAAATTTGTGACAGTTGAAAATTATTTTTTGAATAATTTACTATAGAAAAGTCAATCCCTGGCGCAATTAAAATTTGTGACAGTATAAAATTAGTTTTTGAATAATTTACTATAGAAAAGTCAATCCCTGGCGTAATTAAAATTTGTGACAGTATAAAATTATTTTTTGAATAATTTACTATAGAAAAGGCAATCCCTGGGATATTTAAAATTTGCGACAGTATAAAATTAGTTTTTGAATAATTTACTATAGAAAAGTCAATCCCTGGCGCAATTAAAATTTGTGACAGTATAAAATTAGTTTTTGAATAATTTACTATAGAAAAGGCAATCCCTGGCGCAATTAAAATTTGTGACAGTATAAAATTAGTTTTTGAATAATTTACTATAGAAAAGGCAATCCCTGGGATATTTAAAATTTGCGACAGTTGAAAATTATTTTTTGAATAATTTACTATAGAAAAGTCAATCCCTGGGATATTTAAAATTTGCGACAGTATAAAATTATTTTTTGAATAATTTACTATAGAAAAGGCAATCCCTGGGATATTTAAAATTTGCGACAGTATAAAATTATTTTTTGAATAATTTACTATAGAAAAGTCAATCCCTGGGATATTTAAAATTTGCGACAGTATAAAATTATTTTTTGAATAATTTACTATAGAAAAGGCAATCCCTGGGATATTTAAAATTTGCGACAGTATGAAATTAGTTTTTGAATAATTTACTATAGAAAAGTCAATCCCTGGCGCAATTAAAATTTGTGACAGTATAAAATTATTTTTTGAATAATTTACTATAGAAAAGTCAATCCCTGGGATATTTAAAATTTGCGACAGTATAAAATTATTTTTTGAATAATTTACTATAGAAAAGGCAATCCCTGGGATATTTAAAATTTGCGACAGTATAAAATTAGTTTTTGAATAATTTACTATAGAAAAGTCAATCCCTGGGATATTTAAAATTTGTGACAGTTGAAAATTATTTTTTGAATAATTTACTATAGAAAAGTCAATCCCTGGCGCAATTAAAATTTGTGACAGTATAAAATTAGTTTTTGAATAATTTACTATAGAAAAGTCAATCCCTGGCGTAATTAAAATTTGTGACAGTATAAAATTATTTTTTGAATAATTTACTATAGAAAAGGCAATCCTTGGGATATTTAAAATTTGCGACAGTATAAAATTAGTTTTTGAATAATTTACTATAGAAAAGTCAATCCCTGGCGCAATTAAAATTTGTGACAGTATAAAATTAGTTTTTGAATAATTTACTATAGAAAAGGCAATCCCTGGCGCAATTAAAATTTGTGACAGTATAAAATTAGTTTTTGAATAATTTACTATAGAAAAGGCAATCCCTGGGATATTTAAAATTTGCGACAGTTGAAAATTATTTTTTGAATAATTTACTATAGAAAAGTCAATCCCTGGGATATTTAAAATTTGCGACAGTATAAAATTATTTTTTGAATAATTTACTATAGAAAAGGCAATCCCTGGGATATTTAAAATTTGCGACAGTATAAAATTATTTTTTGAATAATTTACTATAGAAAAGTCAATCCCTGGGATATTTAAAATTTGCGACAGTATAAAATTATTTTTTGAATAATTTACTATAGAAAAGGCAATCCCTGGGATATTTAAAATTTGCGACAGTATAAAATTAGTTTTTGAATAATTTACTATAGAAAAGTCAATCCCTGGCGCAATTAAAATTTGTGACAGTATAAAATTAGTTTTTGAATAATTTACTATAGAAAAGGCAATCCCTGGGATATTTAAAATTTGCGACAGTATAAAATTAGTTTTTGAATAATTTACTATAGAAAAGGCAATCCCTGGCGCAATTAAAATTTGTGACAGTATAAAATTATTTTTTGAATAATTTACTATAGAAAAGGCAATCCCTGGGATATTTAAAATTTGCGACAGTATAAAATTATTTTTTGAATAATTTACTATAGAAAAGTCAATCCCTGGGATATTTAAAATTTGCGACAGTATAAAATTATTTTTTGAATAATTTACTATAGAAAAGTCAATCCCTGGGATATTTAAAATTTGCGACAGTATAAAATTATTTTTTGAATAATTTACTATAGAAAAGTCAATCCCTGGGATATTTAAAATTTGCGACAGTATAAAATTATTTTTTGAATAATTTACTATAGAAAAGTCAATCCCTGGCGTAATTAAAATTTGTGACAGTATAAAATTAGTTTTTGAATAATTTACTATAGAAAAGTCAATCCCTGGCGCAATTAAAATTTGTGACAGTATAAAATTATTTTTTGAATAATTTACTATAGAAAAGTCAATCCCTGGCGTAATTAAAATTTGTGACAGTTGAAAATTATTTTTTGAATAATTTACTATAGAAAAGTCAATCCCTGGGATATTTAAAATTTGCGACAGTATAAAATTATTTTTTGAATAATTTACTATAGAAAAGTCAATCCCTGGGATATTTAAAATTTGCGACAGTATAAAATTAGTTTTTGAATAATTTACTATAGAAAAGGCAATCCCTGGCGCAATTAAAATTTGTGACAGTATAAAATTATTTTTTGAATAATTTACTATAGAAAAGGCAATCCCTGGGATATTTAAAATTTGCGACAGTATAAAATTATTTTTTGAATAATTTACTATAGAAAAGTCAATCCCTGGGATATTTAAAATTTGCGACAGTATAAAATTATTTTTTGAATAATTTACTATAGAAAAGTCAATCCCTGGGATATTTAAAATTTGCGACAGTATAAAATTATTTTTTGAATAATTTACTATAGAAAAGTCAATCCCTGGGATATTTAAAATTTGCGACAGTATAAAATTATTTTTTGAATAATTTACTATAGAAAAGGCAATCCCTGGGATATTTAAAATTTGCGACAGTATAAAATTATTTTTTGAATAATTTACTATAGAAAAGTCAATCCCTGGGATATTTAAAATTTGCGACAGTATAAAATTATTTTTTGAATAATTTACTATAGAAAAGGCAATCCCTGGGATATTTAAAATTTGCGACAGTATAAAATTAGTTTTTGAATAATTTACTATAGAAAAGTCAATCCCTGGCGCAATTAAAATTTGTGACAGTATAAAATTAGTTTTTGAATAATTTACTATAGAAAAGGCAATCCCTGGCGCAATTAAAATTTGTGACAGTATAAAATTAGTTTTTGAATAATTTACTATAGAAAAGTCAATCCCTGGCGTAATTAAAATTTGCGACAGTATAAAATTATTTTTTGAATAATTTACTATAGAAAAGGCAATCCCTGGCGTAATTAAAATTTGTGACAGTATAAAATTAGTTTTTGAATAATTTACTATAGAAAAGTCAATCCCTGGGATATTTAAAATTTGCGACAGTATAAAATTAGTTTTTGAATAATTTACTATAGAAAAGTCAATCCCTGGCGCAATTAAAATTTGTGACAGTATAAAATTAGTTTTTGAATAATTTACTATAGAAAAGGCAATCCCTGGCGCAATTAAAATTTGTGACAGTATAAAATTAGTTTTTGAATAATTTACTATAGAAAAGTCAATCCCTGGCGTAATTAAAATTTGCGACAGTATAAAATTATTTTTTGAATAATTTACTATAGAAAAGGCAATCCCTGGCGTAATTAAAATTTGTGACAGTATAAAATTATTTTTTGAATAATTTACTATAGAAAAGTCAATCCCTGGGATATTTAAAATTTGCGACAGTATAAAATTATTTTTTGAATAATTTACTATAGAAAAGGCAATCCCTGGGATATTTAAAATTTGCGACAGTATAAAATTAGTTTTTGAATAATTTACTATAGAAAAGTCAATCCCTGGCGCAATTAAAATTTGTGACAGTATAAAATTAGTTTTTGAATAATTTACTATAGAAAAGGCAATCCCTGGCGCAATTAAAATTTGTGACAGTATAAAATTAGTTTTTGAATAATTTACTATAGAAAAGTCAATCCCTGGCGTAATTAAAATTTGCGACAGTATAAAATTATTTTTTGAATAATTTACTATAGAAAAGTCAATCCCTGGGATATTTAAAATTTGCGACAGTATAAAATTAGTTTTTGAATAATTTACTATAGAAAAGTCAATCCCTGGGATATTTAAAATTTGCGACAGTATAAAATTATTTTTTGAATAATTTACTATAGAAAAGTCAATCCCTGGGATATTTAAAATTTGTGACAGTATAAAATTAGTTTTTGAATAATTTACTATAGAAAAGTCAATCCCTGGGATATTTAAAATTTGTGACAGTTGAAAATTATTTTTTGAATAATTTACTATAGAAAAGGCAATCCCTGGCGTAATTAAAATTTGTGACAGTTGAAAATTATTTTTTGAATAATTTACTATAGAAAAGGCAATCCCTGGCGTAATTAAAATTTGTGACAGTTGAAAATTAGTTTTTGAATAATTTACTATAGAAAAGTCAATCCCTGGCGTAATTAAAATTTGTGACAGTTGAAAATTATTTTTTGAATAATTTACTATAGAAAAGTCAATCCCTGGGATATTTAAAATTTGCGACAGTATAAAATTAGTTTTTGAATAATTTACTATAGAAAAGGCAATCCCTGGCGCAATTAAAATTTGTGACAGTATAAAATTAGTTTTTGAATAATTTACTATAGAAAAGTCAATCCCTGGGATATTTAAAATTTGTGACAGTATAAAATTAGTTTTTGAATAATTTACTATAGAAAAGGCAATCCCTGGGATATTTAAAATTTGCGACAGTATAAAATTAGTTTTTGAATAATTTACTATAGAAAAGGCAATCCCTGGCGTAATTAAAATTTGTGACAGTTGAAAATTATTTTTTGAATAATTTACTATAGAAAAGGCAATCCCTGGCGTAATTAAAATTTGTGACAGTTGAAAATTATTTTTTGAATAATTTACTATAGAAAAGTCAATCCCTGGGATATTTAAAATTTGCGACAGTATAAAATTAGTTTTTGAATAATTTACTATAGAAAAGTCAATCCCTGGGATATTTAAAATTTGCGACAGTATAAAATTATTTTTTGAATAATTTACTATAGAAAAGTCAATCCCTGGGATATTTAAAATTTGCGACAGTATAAAATTAGTTTTTGAATAATTTACTATAGAAAAGTCAATCCCTGGCGCAATTAAAATTTGTGACAGTATAAAATTAGTTTTTGAATAATTTACTATAGAAAAGGCAATCCCTGGCGCAATTAAAATTTGTGACAGTATAAAATTAGTTTTTGAATAATTTACTATAGAAAAGTCAATCCCTGGCGTAATTAAAATTTGCGACAGTATAAAATTATTTTTTGAATAATTTACTATAGAAAAGGCAATCCCTGGCGTAATTAAAATTTGTGACAGTATAAAATTATTTTTTGAATAATTTACTATAGAAAAGTCAATCCCTGGGATATTTAAAATTTGCGACAGTATAAAATTATTTTTTGAATAATTTACTATAGAAAAGGCAATCCCTGGGATATTTAAAATTTGCGACAGTATAAAATTAGTTTTTGAATAATTTACTATAGAAAAGTCAATCCCTGGCGCAATTAAAATTTGTGACAGTATAAAATTAGTTTTTGAATAATTTACTATAGAAAAGGCAATCCCTGGCGCAATTAAAATTTGTGACAGTATAAAATTAGTTTTTGAATAATTTACTATAGAAAAGTCAATCCCTGGCGTAATTAAAATTTGCGACAGTATAAAATTATTTTTTGAATAATTTACTATAGAAAAGTCAATCCCTGGGATATTTAAAATTTGCGACAGTATAAAATTAGTTTTTGAATAATTTACTATAGAAAAGTCAATCCCTGGGATATTTAAAATTTGCGACAGTATAAAATTATTTTTTGAATAATTTACTATAGAAAAGTCAATCCCTGGGATATTTAAAATTTGTGACAGTATAAAATTAGTTTTTGAATAATTTACTATAGAAAAGTCAATCCCTGGGATATTTAAAATTTGTGACAGTTGAAAATTATTTTTTGAATAATTTACTATAGAAAAGGCAATCCCTGGCGTAATTAAAATTTGTGACAGTTGAAAATTATTTTTTGAATAATTTACTATAGAAAAGGCAATCCCTGGCGTAATTAAAATTTGTGACAGTTGAAAATTAGTTTTTGAATAATTTACTATAGAAAAGTCAATCCCTGGCGTAATTAAAATTTGTGACAGTTGAAAATTATTTTTTGAATAATTTACTATAGAAAAGTCAATCCCTGGGATATTTAAAATTTGCGACAGTATAAAATTAGTTTTTGAATAATTTACTATAGAAAAGGCAATCCCTGGCGCAATTAAAATTTGTGACAGTATAAAATTAGTTTTTGAATAATTTACTATAGAAAAGTCAATCCCTGGGATATTTAAAATTTGTGACAGTATAAAATTAGTTTTTGAATAATTTACTATAGAAAAGGCAATCCCTGGGATATTTAAAATTTGCGACAGTATAAAATTAGTTTTTGAATAATTTACTATAGAAAAGGCAATCCCTGGCGTAATTAAAATTTGTGACAGTTGAAAATTATTTTTTGAATAATTTACTATAGAAAAGGCAATCCCTGGCGTAATTAAAATTTGTGACAGTTGAAAATTATTTTTTGAATAATTTACTATAGAAAAGTCAATCCCTGGGATATTTAAAATTTGCGACAGTATAAAATTAGTTTTTGAATAATTTACTATAGAAAAGTCAATCCCTGGGATATTTAAAATTTGCGACAGTATAAAATTATTTTTTGAATAATTTACTATAGAAAAGTCAATCCCTGGGATATTTAAAATTTGTGACAGTATAAAATTATTTTTTGAATAATTTACTATAGAAAAGGCAATCCCTGGGATATTTAAAATTTGCGACAGTATAAAATTAGTTTTTGAATAATTTACTATAGAAAAGTCAATCCCTGGGATATTTAAAATTTGCGACAGTATAAAATTAGTTTTTGAATAATTTACTATAGAAAAGTCAATCCCTGGGATATTTAAAATTTGCGACAGTATAAAATTATTTTTTGAATAATTTACTATAGAAAAGTCAATCCCTGGGATATTTAAAATTTGCGACAGTATAAAATTATTTTTTGAATAATTTACTATAGAAAAGGCAATCCCTGGCGCAATTAAAATTTGTGACAGTTGAAAATTATTTTTTGAATAATTTACTATAGAAAAGTCAATCCCTGGCGTAATTAAAATTTGCGACAGTATAAAATTAGTTTTTGAATAATTTACTATAGAAAAGGCAATCCCTGGCGCAATTAAAATTTGTGACAGTATAAAATTATTTTTTGAATAATTTACTATAGAAAAGGCAATCCCTGGGATATTTAAAATTTGCGACAGTATAAAATTAGTTTTTGAATAATTTACTATAGAAAAGGCAATCCCTGGCGCAATTAAAATTTGTGACAGTATAAAATTAGTTTTTGAATAATTTACTATAGAAAAGTCAATCCCTGGGATATTTAAAATTTGTGACAGTTGAAAATTATTTTTTGAATAATTTACTATAGAAAAGGCAATCCCTGGGATATTTAAAATTTGTGACAGTATAAAATTATTTTTTGAATAATTTACTATAGAAAAGTCAATCCCTGGGATATTTAAAATTTGCGACAGTATAAAATTATTTTTTGAATAATTTACTATAGAAAAGGCAATCCCTGGCGCAATTAAAATTTGTGAGAGTTGAAAATTATTTTTTGAATAATTTACTATAGAAAAGTCAATCCCTGGCGTAATTAAAATTTGCGACAGTATAAAATTAGTTTTTGAATAATTTACTATAGAAAAGGCAATCCCTGGCGCAATTAAAATTTGTGACAGTATAAAATTATTTTTTGAATAATTTACTATAGAAAAGGCAATCCCTGGGATATTTAAAATTTGCGACAGTATAAAATTAGTTTTTGAATAATTTACTATAGAAAAGTCAATCCCTGGCGCAATTAAAATTTGTGACAGTATAAAATTAGTTTTTGAATAATTTACTATAGAAAAGTCAATCCCTGGCGCAATTAAAATTTGTGACAGTATAAAATTATTTTTTGAATAATTTACTATAGAAAAGGCAATCCCTGGCGTAATTAAAATTTGTGACAGTTGAAAATTATTTTTTGAATAATTTACTATAGAAAAGTCAATCCCTGGGATATTTAAAATTTGCGACAGTATAAAATTATTTTTTGAATAATTTACTATAGAAAAGGCAATCCCTGGCGCAATTAAAATTTGTGACAGTTGAAAATTATTTTTTGAATAATTTACTATAGAAAAGTCAATCCCTGGCGTAATTAAAATTTGCGACAGTATAAAATTAGTTTTTGAATAATTTACTATAGAAAAGGCAATCCCTGGCGCAATTAAAATTTGTGACAGTATAAAATTAGTTTTTGAATAATTTACTATAGAAAAGTCAATCCCTGGGATATTTAAAATTTGTGACAGTTGAAAATTATTTTTTGAATAATTTACTATAGAAAAGTCAATCCCTGGCGCAATTAAAATTTGTGACAGTATAAAATTAGTTTTTGAATAATTTACTATAGAAAAGGCAATCCCTGGCGTAATTAAAATTTGTGACAGTTGAAAATTAGTTTTTGAATAATTTACTATAGAAAAGTCAATCCCTGGCGTAATTAAAATTTGTGACAGTTGAAAATTATTTTTTGAATAATTTACTATAGAAAAGTCAATCCCTGGCGTAATTAAAATTTGTGACAGTTGAAAATTATTTTTTGAATAATTTACTATAGAAAAGGCAATCCCTGGGATATTTAAAATTTGTGACAGTTGAAAATTATTTTTTGAATAATTTACTATAGAAAAGTCAATCCCTGGCGCAATTAAAATTTGTGACAGTATAAAATTATTTTTTGAATAATTTACTATAGAAAAGCAATCCCTGGGATATTTAAAATTTGTGACAGTTGAAAATTATTTTTTGAATAATTTACTATAGAAAAGTCAATCCCTGGGATATTTAAAATTTGCGACAGTATAAAATTAGTTTTTGAATAATTTACTATAGAAAAGTCAATCCCTGGGATATTTAAAATTTGCGACAGTATAAAATTATTTTTTGAATAATTTACTATAGAAAAGTCAATCCCTGGGATATTTAAAATTTGTGACAGTATAAAATTAGTTTTTGAATAATTTACTATAGAAAAGTCAATCCCTGGGATATTTAAAATTTGTGACAGTTGAAAATTAGTTTTTGAATAATTTACTATAGAAAAGTCAATCCCTGGCGTAATTAAAATTTGTGACAGTTGAAAATTATTTTTTGAATAATTTACTATAGAAAAGTCAATCCCTGGGATATTTAAAATTTGCGACAGTATAAAATTATTTTTTGAATAATTTACTATAGAAAAGGCAATCCCTGGCGTAATTAAAATTTGTGACAGTATAAAATTATTTTTTGAATAATTTACTATAGAAAAGTCAATCCCTGGGATATTTAAAATTTGCGACAGTATAAAATTAGTTTTTGAATAATTTACTATAGAAAAGTCAATCCCTGGCGCAATTAAAATTTGTGACAGTATAAAATTATTTTTTGAATAATTTACTATAGAAAAGGCAATCCCTGGCGTAATTAAAATTTGTGACAGTTGAAAATTATTTTTTGAATAATTTACTATAGAAAAGGCAATCCCTGGCGTAATTAAAATTTGTGACAGTATAAAATTAGTTTTTGAATAATTTACTATAGAAAAGGCAATCCCTGGCGTAATTAAAATTTGTGACAGTATAAAATTAGTTTTTGAATAATTTACTATAGAAAAGTCAATCCCTGGGATATTTAAAATTTGTGACAGTATAAAATTAGTTTTTGAATAATTTACTATAGAAAAGTCAATCCCTGGGATATTTAAAATTTGTGACAGTATAAAATTATTTTTTGAATAATTTACTATAGAAAAGGCAATCCCTGGGATATTTAAAATTTGCGACAGTATAAAATTAGTTTTTGAATAATTTACTATAGAAAAGTCAATCCCTGGGATATTTAAAATTTGTGACAGTTGAAAATTAGTTTTTGAATAATTTACTATAGAAAAGTCAATCCCTGGCGTAATTAAAATTTGTGACAGTTGAAAATTATTTTTTGAATAATTTACTATAGAAAAGTCAATCCCTGGGATATTTAAAATTTGCGACAGTATAAAATTATTTTTTGAATAATTTACTATAGAAAAGGCAATCCCTGGCGTAATTAAAATTTGTGACAGTTGAAAATTAGTTTTTGAATAATTTACTATAGAAAAGTCAATCCCTGGCGTAATTAAAATTTGTGACAGTATAAAATTATTTTTTGAATAATTTACTATAGAAAAGGCAATCCCTGGGATATTTAAAATTTGCGACAGTATAAAATTAGTTTTTGAATAATTTACTATAGAAAAGTCAATCCCTGGCGCAATTAAAATTTGTGACAGTATAAAATTATTTTTTGAATAATTTACTATAGAAAAGGCAATCCCTGGGATATTTAAAATTTGTGACAGTATAAAATTAGTTTTTGAATAATTTACTATAGAAAAGTCAATCCCTGGGATATTTAAAATTTGTGACAGTATAAAATTAGTTTTTGAATAATTTACTATAGAAAAGTCAATCCCTGGGATATTTAAAATTTGTGACAGTATAAAATTATTTTTTGAATAATTTACTATAGAAAAGTCAATCCCTGGGATATTTAAAATTTGCGACAGTATAAAATTAGTTTTTGAATAATTTACTATAGTAAAGTCAATCCCTGGGATATTTAAAATTTGCGACAGTATAAAATTATTTTTTGAATAATTTACTATAGAAAAGTCAATCCCTGGGATATTTAAAATTTGTGACAGTTGAAAATTAGTTTTTGAATAATTTACTATAGAAAAGTCAATCCCTGGCGTAATTAAAATTTGTGACAGTTGAAAATTATTTTTTGAATAATTTACTATAGAAAAGTCAATCCCTGGGATATTTAAAATTTGCGACAGTATAAAATTATTTTTTGAATAATTTACTATAGAAAAGGCAATCCCTGGCGTAATTAAAATTTGTGACAGTTGAAAATTAGTTTTTGAATAATTTACTATAGAAAAGTCAATCCCTGGCGTAATTAAAATTTGTGACAGTATAAAATTATTTTTTGAATAATTTACTATAGAAAAGGCAATCCCTGGGATATTTAAAATTTGCGACAGTATAAAATTAGTTTTTGAATAATTTACTATAGAAAAGTCAATCCCTGGCGCAATTAAAATTTGTGACAGTATAAAATTATTTTTTGAATAATTTACTATAGAAAAGGCAATCCCTGGGATATTTAAAATTTGTGACAGTATAAAATTAGTTTTTGAATAATTTACTATAGAAAAGTCAATCCCTGGGATATTTAAAATTTGTGACAGTATAAAATTAGTTTTTGAATAATTTACTATAGAAAAGTCAATCCCTGGGATATTTAAAATTTGTGACAGTATAAAATTATTTTTTGAATAATTTACTATAGAAAAGTCAATCCCTGGGATATTTAAAATTTGCGACAGTATAAAATTAGTTTTTGAATAATTTACTATAGTAAAGTCAATCCCTGGGATATTTAAAATTTGCGACAGTATAAAATTATTTTTTGAATAATTTACTATAGAAAAGTCAATCCCTGGGATATTTAAAATTTGTGACAGTATAAAATTAGTTTTTGAATAATTTACTATAGAAAAGTCAATCCCTGGGATATTTAAAATTTGTGACAGTTGAAAATTATTTTTTGAATAATTTACTATAGAAAAGTCAATCCCTGGCGCAATTAAAATTTGTGACAGTATAAAATTAGTTTTTGAATAATTTACTATAGAAAAGGCAATCCCTGGGATATTTAAAATTTGCGACAGTATAAAATTAGTTTTTGAATAATTTACTATAGAAAAGTCAATCCCTGGGATATTTAAAATTTGTGACAGTTGAAAATTATTTTTTGAATAATTTACTATAGAAAAGTCAATCCCTGGGATATTTAAAATTTGTGACAGTTGAAAATTATTTTTTGAATAATTTACTATAGAAAAGTCAATCCCTGGCGTAATTAAAATTTGTGACAGTTGAAAATTATTTTTTGAATAATTTACTATAGAAAAGTCAATCCCTGGCGCAATTAAAATTTGTGACAGTATAAAATTAGTTTTTGAATAATTTACTATAGAAAAGGCAATCCCTGGGATATTTAAAATTTGCGACAGTATAAAATTAGTTTTTGAATAATTTACTATAGAAAAGTCAATCCCTGGCGTAATTAAAATTTGTGACAGTTGAAAATTAGTTTTTGAATAATTTACTATAGAAAAGGCAATCCCTGGGATATTTAAAATTTGCGACAGTATAAAATTAGTTTTTGAATAATTTACTATAGAAAAGGCAATCCCTGGCGTAATTAAAATTTGTGACAGTTGAAAATTATTTTTTGAATAATTTACTATAGAAAAGGCAATCCCTGGGATATTTAAAATTTGTGACAGTTGAAAATTATTTTTTGAATAATTTACTATAGAAAAGTCAATCCCTGGGATATTTAAAATTTGTGACAGTTGAAAATTAGTTTTTGAATAATTTACTATAGAAAAGTCAATCCCTGGGATATTTAAAATTTGTGACAGTATAAAATTATTTTTTGAATAATTTACTATAGAAAAGGCAATCCCTGGCGTAATTAAAATTTGTGACAGTTGAAAATTAGTTTTTGAATAATTTACTATAGAAAAGGCAATCCCTGGCGTAATTAAAATTTGTGACAGTTGAAAATTATTTTTTGAATAATTTACTATAGAAAAGGCAATCCCTGGGATATTTAAAATTTGCGACAGTATAAAATTAGTTTTTGAATAATTTACTATAGAAAAGGCAATCCCTGGCGCAATTAAAATTTGCGACAGTATAAAATTAGTTTTTGAATAATTTACTATAGAAAAGTCAATCCCTGGCGCAATTAAAATTTGCGACAGTATAAAATTAGTTTTTGAATAATTTACTATAGAAAAGGCAATCCCTGGCGCAATTAAAATTTGTGACAGTTGAAAATTATTTTTTTAATAATTTACTATAGAAAAGGCAATCCCTGGGATATTTAAAATTTGCGACAGTATAAAATTAGTTTTTGAATAATTTACTATAGAAAAGGCAATCCCTGGGATATTTAAAAATTGCGACAGTTGAAAATTATTTTTTGAATAATTTACTATAGAAAAGGCAATCCCTGGCGTAATTAAAATTTGTGACAGTATAAAATTATTTTTTGAATAATTTACTATAGAAAAGTCAATCCCTGGCGTATTTAAAATTTGTGACAGTTGAAAATTATTTTTTGAATAATTTACTATAGAAAAGGCAATCCCTGGGATATTTAAAATTTGCGACAGTATAAAATTAGTTTTTGAATAATTTACTATAGAAAAGTCAATCCCTGGCGCAATTAAAATTTGTGACAGTATAAAATTATTTTTTGAATAATTTACTATAGAAAAGGCAATCCCTGGCGTAATTAAAATTTGTGACAGTTGAAAATTATTTTTTGAATAATTTACTATAGAAAAGTCAATCCCTGGGATATTTAAAATTTGTGACAGTTGAAAATTATTTTTTGAATAATTTACTATAGAAAAGTCAATCCCTGGGATATTTAAAATTTGCGACAGTATAAAATTATTTTTTGAATAATTTACTATAGAAAAGGCAATCCCTGGCGTAATTAAAATTTGTGACAGTTGAATATTATTTTTTGAATAATTTACTATAGAAAAGGCAATCCCTGGGATATTTAAAATTTGCGACAGTATAAAATTAGTTTTTGAATAATTTACTATAGAAAAGTCAATCCCTGGCGCAATTAAAATTTGTGACAGTATAAAATTATTTTTTGAATAATTTACTATAGAAAAGGCAATCCCTGGCGTAATTAAAATTTGTGACAGTTGAAAATTAGTTTTTGAATAATTTACTATAGAAAAGTCAATCCCTGGCGTAATTAAAATTTGTGACAGTTGAAAATAATTTTTTGAAAAATTTACTATAGAAAAGGCAATCCCTGGGATATTTAAAATTTGCGACAGTATAAAATTAGTTTTTGAATAATTTACTATAGAAAAGGCAATCCCTGGGATACTTAAAATTTGCGACAGTATAAAATTAGTTTTTGAATAATTTACTATAGAAAAGGCAATCCCTGGGATATTTAAAATTTGCGACAGTATAAAATTAGTTTTTGAATAATTTACTATAGAAAAGGCAATCCCTGGCGCAATTAAAATTTGTGACAGTTGAAAATTATTTTTTGAATAATTTACTATAGAAAAGTCAATCCCTGGCGTAATTAAAATTTGTGACAGTTGAAAATTATTTTTTGAATAATTTACTATAGAAAAGTCAATCCCTGGCGCAATTAAAATTTGCGACAGTATAAAATTAGTTTTTGAATAATTTACTATAGAAAAGTCAATCCCTGGCGTAATTAAAATTTGTGACAGTATAAAATTATTTTTTGAATAATTTACTATAGAAAAGGCAATCCCTGGGATATTTAAAATTTGCGACAGTATAAAATTAGTTTTTGAATAATTTACTATAGAAAAGTCAATCCCTGGGATATTTAAAATTTGTGACAGTTGAAAATTATTTTTTGAATAATTTACTATAGAAAAGGCAATCCCTGGCGTAATTAAAATTTGTGACAGTTGAAAATTATTTTTTGAATAATTTACTATAGAAAAGTCAATCCCTGGGATATTTAAAATTTGCGACAGTATAAAATTAATTTTTGAATAATTTACTATAGAAAAGGCAATCCCTGGCGTAATTAAAATTTGTGACAGTTGAAAATTAGTTTTTGAATAATTTACTATAGAAAAGGCAATCCCTGGGATATTTAAAATTTGCGACAGTATAAAATTAGTTTTTGAATAATTTACTATAGAAAAGTCAATCCCTGGGATATTTAAAATTTGTGACAGTATAAAATTAGTTTTTGAATAATTTACTATAGAAAAGGCAATCCCTGGGATATTTAAAATTTGCGACAGTTGAAAATTATTTTTTGAATAATTTACTATAGAAAAGTCAATCCCTGGGATATTTAAAATTTGTGACAGTTGAAAATTATTTTTTGAATAATTTACTATAGAAAAGGCAATCCCTGGCGTAATTAAAATTTGTGACAGTATAAAATTAGTTTTTGAATAATTTACTATAGAAAAGTCAATCCCTGGCGTAATTAAAATTTGTGACAGTTGAAAATTAGTTTTTGAATAATTTACTATAGAAAAGTCAATCCCTGGCGTAATTAAAATTTGTGACAGTATAAAATTATTTTTTGAATAATTTGCTATAGAAAAGTCAATCCCTGGCGTAATTAAAATTTGTGACAGTATAAAATTATTTTTTGAATAATTTACTATAGAAAAGGCAATCCCTGGGATATTTAAAATTTGCGACAGTATAAAATTAGTTTTTGAATAATTTACTATAGAAAAGTCAATCCCTGGGATATTTAAAATTTGTGACAGTTGAAAATTAGTTTTTGAATAATTTACTATAGAAAAGTCAATCCCTGGCGCAATTAAAATTTGTGACAGTATAAAATTAGTTTTTGAATAATTTACTATAGAAAAGTCAATCCCTGGGATATTTAAAATTTGCGACAGTATAAAATTAGTTTTTGAATAATTTACTATAGAAAAGTCAATCCCTGGCGCAATTAAAATTTGTGACAGTATAAAATTAGTTTTTGAATAATTTACTATAGAAAAGTCAATCCCTGGGATATTTAAAATTTGCGACAGTATAAAATTAGTTTTTGAATAATTTACTATAGAAAAGTCAATCCCTGGCGCAATTAAAATTTGTGACAGTATAAAATTATTTTTTGAATAATTTACTATAGAAAAGGCAATCCCTGGCGTAATTAAAATTTGCGACAGTTGAAAATTATTTTTTGAATAATTTACTATAGAAAAGGCAATCCCTGGGATATTTAAAATTTGCGACAGTATAAAATTAGTTTTTGAATAATTTACTATAGAAAAGTCAATCCCTGGCGCAATTAAAATTTGTGACAGTATAAAATTAGTTTTTGAATAATTTACTATAGAAAAGTCAATCCCTGGGATATTTAAAATTTGCGACAGTATAAAATTAGTTTTTGAATAATTTACTATAGAAAAGTCAATCCCTGGCGCAATTAAAATTTGTGACAGTTGAAAATTATTTTTTGAATAATTTACTATAGAAAAGGCAATCCCTGGGATATTTAAAATTTGCGACAGTATAAAATTAGTTTTTGAATAATTTACTATAGAAAAGGCAATCCCTGGGATATTTAAAATTTGCGACAGTATAAAATTAGTTTTTGAATAATTTACTATAGAAAAGGCAATCCCTGGCGCAATTAAAATTTGTGACAGTTGAAAATTATTTTTTGAATAATTTACTATAGAAAAGTCAATCCCTGGCGTAATTAAAATTTGTGACAGTTGAAAATTATTTTTTGAATAATTTACTATAGAAAAGTCAATCCCTGGGATATTTAAAATTTGCGACAGTATAAAATTAGTTTTTGAATAATTTACTATAGAAAAGTCAATCCCTGGGATATTTAAAATTTGTGACAGTTGAAAATTATTTTTTGAATAATTTACTATAGAAAAGTCAATCCCTGGCGCAATTAAAATTAATTAATTTATATTATTAAATTATTCAAAAACTAATTTTATACTGTCACAAATTTTAATTACGCCAGGGATTGCCTTTTCTATAGTAAATTATTCAAAAAATAATTTTCAACTGTCACAAATTTTAAATATCCCAGGGATTGACTTTTCTATAGTAAATTATTCAAAAAATAATTTTCAACTGTCGCAAATTTTAAATATCCCAGGGATTGCCTTTTCTATAGTAAATTATTCAAAAACTAATTTTATACTGTCACAAATTTTAAATATCCCAGGGATTGACTTTTCTATAGTAAATTATTCAAAAACTAATTTTATACTGTCGCAAATTTTAAATATCCCAGGGATTGCCTTTTCTATAGTAAATTATTCAAAAAATAATTTTATACTGTCACAAATTTTAATTGCGCCAGGGATTGCCTTTTCTATAGTAAATTATTCAAAAACTAATTTTATACTGTCGCAAATTTTAATTGCGCCAGGGATTTTATTATTGAATAATTTAATAATATAAATTAATTAATTTTAATTGCGCCAGGGATTGACTTTTTATTCAAAAAATAATTTTATACTGTCACAAATTTTAATTGCGCCAGGGATTGCCTTTTCTATAGTAAATTATTCAAAAACTAATTTTATACTGTCGCAAATTTTAATTGCGCCAGGGATTTTATTATTGAATAATTTAATAATATAAATTAATTAATTTTAATTGCGCCAGGGATTGACTTTTCTATAGTAAATTATTCAATAAATAATTTTCAACTGTCACAAATTTTAAATATCCCAGGGATTGACTTTTCTATAGTAAATTATTCAAAAACTAATTTTATACTGTCGCAAATTTTAAATATCCCAGGGATTGACTTTTCTATAGTAAATTATTCAAAAAATAATTTTCAACTGTCACAAATTTTAATTACGCCAGGGATTGACTTTTCTATAGTAAATTATTCAAAAACTAATTTTATACTGTCGCAAATTTTAAATAACCCAGGGATTGCCTTTTCTATAGTAAATTATTCAAAAAATAATTTTATACTGTCACAAATTTTAATTACGCCAGGGATTGACTTTTCTATAGTAAATTATTCAAAAACTAATTTTATACTGTCGCAAATTTTAATTACGCCAGGGATTGACTTTTCTATAGTAAATTATTCAAAAACTAATTTTATACTGTCGCAAATTTTAAATATCCCAGGGATTGCCTTTTCTATAGTAAATTATTCAAAAAATAATTTTATACTGTCACAAATTTTAATTACGCCAGGGATTGACTTTTCTATAGTAAATTATTCAAAAAATAATTTTCAACTGTCACAAATTTTAAATATCCCAGGGATTGACTTTTCTATAGTAAATTATTCAAAAACTAATTTTATACTGTCACAAATTTTAAATATCCCAGGGATTGACTTTTCTATAGTAAATTATTCAAAAAATAATTTTATACTGTCGCAAATTTTAAATATCCCAGGGATTGACTTTTCTATAGTAAATTATTCAAAAAATAATTTTCAACTGTCACAAATTTTAATTACGCCAGGGATTGCCTTTTCTATAGTAAATTATTCAAAAAATAATTTTCAACTGTCACAAATTTTAAATATCCCAGGGATTGACTTTTCTATAGTAAATTATTCAAAAACTAATTTTATACTGTCACAAATTTTAATTGCGCCAGGGATTGCCTTTTCTATAGTAAATTATTCAAAAACTAATTTTATACTGTCGCAAATTTTAATTACGCCAGGGATTGACTTTTCTATAGTAAATTATTCAAAAACTAATTTTATACTGTCACAAATTTTAATTGCGCCAGGGATTGCCTTTTCTATAGTAAATTATTCAAAAACTAATTTTATACTGTCGCAAATTTTAAATATCCCAGGGATTGACTTTTCTATAGTAAATTATTCAAAAAATAATTTTCAACTGTCACAAATTTTAATTACGCCAGGGATTGCCTTTTCTATAGTAAATTATTCAAAAAATAATTTTCAACTGTCACAAATTTTAAATATCCCAGGGATTGACTTTTCTATAGTAAATTATTCAAAAACTAATTTTATACTGTCGCAAATTTTAAATATCCCAGGGATTGACTTTTCTATAGTAAATTATTCAAAAACTAATTTTATACTGTCACAAATTTTAATTGCGCCAGGGATTGCCTTTTCTATAGTAAATTATTCAAAAACTAATTTTATACTGTCGCAAATTTTAAATATCCCAGGGATTGACTTTTCTATAGTAAATTATTCAAAAAATAATTTTATACTGTCACAAATTTTAATTGCGCCAGGGATTGACTTTTCTATAGTAAATTATTCAAAAACTAATTTTATACTGTCGCAAATTTTAATTGCGCCAGGGATTGCCTTTTCTATAGTAAATTATTCAAAAACTAATTTTCAACTGTCGCAAATTTTAATTACGCCAGGGATTGCCTTTTCTATAGTAAATTATTCAAAAACTAATTTTCAACTGTCACAAATTTTAAATATCCCAGGGATTGACTTTTCTATAGTAAATTATTCAAAAAATAATTTTCAACTGTCACAAATTTTAATTACGCCAGGGATTGCCTTTTCTATAGTAAATTATTCAAAAACTAATTTTATACTGTCGCAAATTTTAAATATCCCAGGGATTGACTTTTCTATAGTAAATTATTCAAAAAATAATTTTATACTGTCACAAATTTTAATTGCGCCAGGGATTGACTTTTCTATAGTAAATTATTCAAAAACTAATTTTCAACTGTCGCAAATTTTAATTACGCCAGGGATTGCCTTTTCTATAGTAAATTATTCAAAAACTAATTTTCAACTGTCACAAATTTTAATTACGCCAGGGATTGCCTTTTCTATAGTAAATTATTCAAAAAATAATTTTATACTGTCGCAAATTTTAAATATCCCAGGGATTGACTTTTCTATAGTAAATTATTCAAAAAATAATTTTCAACTGTCACAAATTTTAATTACGCCAGGGATTGCCTTTTCTATAGTAAATTATTCAAAAAATAATTTTCAACTGTCACAAATTTTAAATATCCCAGGGATTGACTTTTCTATAGTAAATTATTCAAAAACTAATTTTATACTGTCGCAAATTTTAAATATCCCAGGGATTGCCTTTTCTATAGTAAATTATTCAAAAAATAATTTTATACTGTCACAAATTTTAATTACGCCAGGGATTGACTTTTCTATAGTAAATTATTCAAAAACTAATTTTATACTGTCACAAATTTTAATTGCGCCAGGGATTGCCTTTTCTATAGTAAATTATTCAAAAACTAATTTTATACTGTCGCAAATTTTAATTACGCCAGGGATTGACTTTTCTATAGTAAATTATTCAAAAACTAATTTTATACTGTCACAAATTTTAATTGCGCCAGGGATTGCCTTTTCTATAGTAAATTATTCAAAAACTAATTTTATACTGTCGCAAATTTTAAATATCCCAGGGATTGACTTTTCTATAGTAAATTATTCAAAAAATAATTTTCAACTGTCACAAATTTTAATTACGCCAGGGATTGCCTTTTCTATAGTAAATTATTCAAAAAATAATTTTCAACTGTCACAAATTTTAAATATCCCAGGGATTGACTTTTCTATAGTAAATTATTCAAAAACTAATTTTATACTGTCGCAAATTTTAAATATCCCAGGGATTGACTTTTCTATAGTAAATTATTCAAAAACTAATTTTATACTGTCACAAATTTTAATTGCGCCAGGGATTGCCTTTTCTATAGTAAATTATTCAAAAACTAATTTTATACTGTCGCAAATTTTAAATATCCCAGGGATTGACTTTTCTATAGTAAATTATTCAAAAAATAATTTTATACTGTCACAAATTTTAATTGCGCCAGGGATTGACTTTTCTATAGTAAATTATTCAAAAACTAATTTTATACTGTCGCAAATTTTAATTGCGCCAGGGATTGCCTTTTCTATAGTAAATTATTCAAAAACTAATTTTCAACTGTCGCAAATTTTAATTACGCCAGGGATTGACTTTTCTATAGTAAATTATTCAAAAAATAATTTTCAACTGTCACAAATTTTAATTGCGCCAGGGATTGCCTTTTCTATAGTAAATTATTCAAAAACTAATTTTCAACTGTCACAAATTTTAAATATCCCAGGGATTGACTTTTCTATAGTAAATTATTCAAAAACTAATTTTATACTGTCGCAAATTTTAAATATCCCAGGGATTGCCTTTTCTATAGTAAATTATTCAAAAAATAATTTTATACTGTCACAAATTTTAATTACGCCAGGGATTGACTTTTCTATAGTAAATTATTCAAAAACTAATTTTATACTGTCACAAATTTTAATTGCGCCAGGGATTGCCTTTTCTATAGTAAATTATTCAAAAAATAATTTTCAACTGTCACAAATTTTAATTACGCCAGGGATTGCCTTTTCTATAGTAAATTATTCAAAAAATAATTTTATACTGTCGCAAATTTTAAATATCCCAGGGATTGACTTTTCTATAGTAAATTATTCAAAAAATAATTTTATACTGTCGCAAATTTTAAATATCCCAGGGATTGACTTTTCTATAGTAAATTATTCAAAAAATAATTTTCAACTGTCGCAAATTTTAATTGCGCCAGGGATTGACTTTTCTATAGTAAATTATTCAAAAACTAATTTTATACTGTCGCAAATTTTAAATATCCCAGGGATTGCCTTTTCTATAGTAAATTATTCAAAAAATAATTTTATACTGTCACAAATTTTAATTGCGCCAGGGATTGACTTTTCTATAGTAAATTATTCAAAAACTAATTTTATACTGTCGCAAATTTTAAATATCCCAGGGATTGCCTTTTCTATAGTAAATTATTCAAAAACTAATTTTATACTGTCACAAATTTTAAATATCCCAGGGATTGCCTTTTCTATAGTAAATTATTCAAAAACTAATTTTATACTGTCGCAAATTTTAATTACGCCAGGGATTGACTTTTCTATAGTAAATTATTCAAAAACTAATTTTATACTGTCACAAATTTTAATTGCGGCAGGGATTGCCTTTTCTATAGTAAATTATTCAAAAACTAATTTTCAACTGTCACAAATTTTAAATATCCCAGGGATTGACTTTTCTATAGTAAATTATTCAAAAACTAATTTTATACTGTCGCAAATTTTAAATATCCCAGGGATTGCCTTTTCTATAGTAAATTATTCAAAAAATAATTTTCAACTGTCACAAATTTTAAATATCCCAGGGATTGACTTTTCTATAGTAAATTATTCAAAAAATAATTTTCAACTGTCGCAAATTTTAATTGCGCCAGGGATTGACTTTTCTATAGTAAATTATTCAAAAAATAATTTTATACTGTCACAAATTTTAATTACGCCAGGGATTGACTTTTCTATAGTAAATTATTCAAAAACTAATTTTCAACTGTCACAAATTTTAATTACGCCAGGGATTGCCTTTTCTATAGTAAATTATTCAAAAACTAATTTTATACTGTCGCAAATTTTAAATATCCCAGGGATTGCCTTTTCTATAGTAAATTATTCAAAAAATAATTTTCAACTGTCACAAATTTTAAATATCCCAGGGATTGACTTTTCTATAGTAAATTATTCAAAAAATAATTTTCAACTGTCGCAAATTTTAATTGCGCCAGGGATTGACTTTTCTATAGTAAATTATTCAAAAAATAATTTTATACTGTCACAAATTTTAATTACGCCAGGGATTGACTTTTCTATAGTAAATTATTCAAAAACTAATTTTCAACTGTCACAAATTTTAATTACGCCAGGGATTGCCTTTTCTATAGTAAATTATTCAAAAAATAATTTTATACTGTCGCAAATTTTAAATATCCCAGGGATTGACTTTTCTATAGTAAATTATTCAAAAAATAATTTTCAACTGTCGCAAATTTTAATTGCGCCAGGGATTGACTTTTCTATAGTAAATTATTCAAAAACTAATTTTATACTGTCGCAAATTTTAATTGCGCCAGGGATTGACTTTTCTATAGTAAATTATTCAAAAAATAATTTTCAACTGTCACAAATTTTAATTACGCCAGGGATTGCCTTTTCTATAGTAAATTATTCAAAAAATAATTTTATACTGTCGCAAATTTTAAATATCCCAGGGATTGACTTTTCTATAGTAAATTATTCAAAAAATAATTTTCAACTGTCACAAATTTTAATTACGCCAGGGATTGCCTTTTCTATAGTAAATTATTCAAAAAATAATTTTATACTGTCACAAATTTTAATTGCGCCAGGGATTGACTTTTCTATAGTAAATTATTCTAAAACTAATTTTATACTGTCGCAAATTTTAAATATCCCAGGGATTGCCTTTTCTATAGTAAATTATTCAAAAAATAATTTTCAACTGTCACAAATTTTAATTACGCCAGGGATTGCCTTTTCTATAGTAAATTATTCAAAAAATAATTTTCAACTGTCGCAAATTTTAAATATCCCAGGGATTGACTTTTCTATAGTAAATTATTCAAAAAATAATTTTCAACTGTCGCAAATTTTAATTGCGCCAGGGATTGACTTTTCTATAGTAAATTATTCAAAAACTAATTTTATACTGTCGCAAATTTTAATTGCGCCAGGGATTGACTTTTCTATAGTAAATTATTCAAAAACTAATTTTATACTGTCGCAAATTTTAATTACGCCAGGGATTGCCTTTTCTATAGTAAATTATTCAAAAAATAATTTTCAACTGTCACAAATTTTAATTACGCCAGGGATTGCCTTTTCTATAGTAAATTATTCAAAAAATAATTTTCAACTGTCACAAATTTTAATTACGCCAGGGATTGCCTTTTCTATAGTAAATTATTCAAAAAATAATTTTATACTGTCGCAAATTTTAAATATCCCAGGGATTGACTTTTCTATAGTAAATTATTCAAAAAATAATTTTCAACTGTCGCAAATTTTAATTGCGCCAGGGATTGACTTTTCTATAGTAAATTATTCAAAAACTAATTTTATACTGTCGCAAATTTTAATTGCGCCAGGGATTGACTTTTCTATAGTAAATTATTCAAAAAATAATTTTCAACTGTCACAAATTTTAATTACGCCAGGGATTGTCTTTTCTATAGTAAATTATTCAAAAAATAATTTTATACTGTCGCAAATTTTAAATATCCCAGGGATTGACTTTTCTATAGTAAATTATTCAAAAAATAATTTTCAACTGTCGCAAATTTTAATTGCGCCAGGGATTGACTTTTCTATAGTAAATTATTCAAAAACTAATTTTATACTGTCGCAAATTTTAATTGCGCCAGGGATTGACTTTTCTATAGTAAATTATTCAAAAAATAATTTTCAACTGTCACAAATTTTAATTACGCCAGGGATTGACTTTTCTATAGTAAATTATTCAAAAAATAATTTTCAACTGTCACAAATTTTATGTGCGCCAGGGATTGCCTTTTCTATAGTAAATTATTCAAAAACTAATTTTATACTGTCGCAAATTTTAAATATCCCAGGGATTGCCTTTTCTATAGTAAATTATTCAAAAACTAATTTTATACTGTCGCAAATTTTAAATATCCCAGGGATTGCCTTTTCTATAGTAAATTATTCAAAAAATAATTTTCAACTGTCACAAATTTTAATTACGCCAGGGATTGCCTTTTCTATAGTAAATTATTCAAAAAATAATTTTATACTGTCGCAAATTTTAAATATCCCAGGGATTGACTTTTCTATAGTAAATTATTCAAAAAATAATTTTCAACTGTCACAAATTTTACTTACGCCAGGGATTGCCTTTTCTATAGTAAATTATTCAAAAAATAATTTTATACTGTCGCAAATTTTAAATATCCCAGGGATTGACTTTTCTATAGTAAATTATTCAAAAAATAATTTTCAACTGTCACAAATTTTAAATATCCCAGGGATTGACTTTTCTATAGTAAATTATTCAAAAAATAATTTTCAACTGTCACAAATTTTAATTACGCCAGGGATTGCCTTTTCTATAGTAAATTATTCAAAAAATAATTTTATACTGTCACAAATTTTAATTGCGCCAGGGATTGACTTTTCTATAGTAAATTATTCAAAAACTAATTTTATACTGTCACAAATTTTAATTACGCCAGGGATTGCCTTTTCTATAGTAAATTATTCAAAAAATAATTTTCAACTGTCACAAATTTTAATTACGCCAGGGATTGCCTTTTCTATAGTAAATTATTCAAAAAATAATTTTCAACTGTCACAAATTTTAAATATCCCAGGGATTGACTTTTCTATAGTAAATTATTCAAAAACTAATTTTATACTGTCGCAAATTTTAAATATCCCAGGGATTGACTTTTCTATAGTAAATTATTCAAAAAATAATTTTCAACTGTCACAAATTTTAAATATCCCAGGGATTGACTTTTCTATAGTAAATTATTCAAAAACTAATTTTATACTGTCACAAATTTTAAATATCCCAGGGATTGACTTTTCTATAGTAAATTATTCAAAAAATAATTTTATACTGTCACAAATTTTAATTGCGCCAGGGATTGCCTTTTCTATAGTAAATTATTCAAAAACTAATTTTATACTGTCGCAAATTTTAAATATCCCAGGGATTGACTTTTCTATAGTAAATAATTCAAAAAATAATTTTCAACTGTCACAAATTTTAATTACGCCAGGGATTGCCTTTTCTATAGTAAATTATTCAAAAACTAATTTTATACTGTCGCAAATTTTAAATATCCCAGGGATTGCCTTTTCTATAGTAAATTATTCAAAAAATAATTTTATACTGTCACAAATTTTAATTACGCCAGGGATTGACTTTTCTATAGTAAATTATTCAAAAAATAATTTTCAACTGTCACAAATTTTAATTACGCCAGGGATTGCCTTTTCTATAGTAAATTATTCAAAAAATAATTTTCAACTGTCACAAATTTTAAATATCCCAGGGATTGACTTTTCTATAGTAAATTATTCAAAAACTAATTTTATACTGTCACAAATTTTAAATATCCCAGGGATTGACTTTTCTATAGTAAATTATTCAAAAAATAATTTTATACTGTCGCAAATTTTAAATATCCCAGGGATTGACTTTTCTATAGTAAATTATTCAAAAAATAATTTTCAACTGTCACAAATTTTAATTACGCCAGGGATTGCCTTTTCTATAGTAAATTATTCAAAAAATAATTTTCAACTGTCACAAATTTTAAATATCCCAGGGATTGACTTTTCTATAGTAAATTATTCAAAAACTAATTTTATACTGTCGCAAATTTTAAATATCCCAGGGATTGCCTTTTCTATAGTAAATTATTCAAAAAATAATTTTATACTGTCACAAATTTTAATTACGCCAGGGATTGACTTTTCTATAGTAAATTATTCAAAAACTAATTTTATACTGTCACAAATTTTAATTGCGCCAGGGATTGCCTTTTCTATAGTAAATTATTCAAAAACTAATTTTATACTGTCGCAAATTTTAATTACGCCAGGGATTGACTTTTCTATAGTAAATTATTCAAAAACTAATTTTATACTGTCACAAATTTTAATTACGCCAGGGATTGCCTTTTCTATAGTAAATTATTCAAAAACTAATTTTATACTGTCACAAATTTTAATTGCGCCAGGGATTGACTTTTCTATAGTAAATTATTCAAAAACTAATTTTATACTGTCACAAATTTTAATTGCGCCAGGGATTGACTTTTCTATAGTAAATTATTCAAAAACTAATTTTCAACTGTCGCAAATTTTAATTACGCCAGGGATTGCCTTTTCTATAGTAAATTATTCAAAAACTAATTTTATACTGTCACAAATTTTAATTGCGCCAGGGATTGCCTTTTCTATAGTAAATTATTCAAAAAATAATTTTCAACTGTCACAAATTTTAAATATCCCAGGGATTGACTTTTCTATAGTAAATTATTCAAAAACTAATTTTATACTGTCGCAAATTTTAAATATCCCAGGGATTGCCTTTTCTATAGTAAATTATTCAAAAAATAATTTTATACTGTCACAAATTTTAATTACGCCAGGGATTGACTTTTCTATAGTAAATTATTCAAAAACTAATTTTATACTGTCACAAATTTTAAATATCCCAGGGATTGACTTTTCTATAGTAAATTATTCAAAAACTAATTTTATACTGTCGCAAATTTTAATTGCGCCAGGGATTGACTTTTCTATAGTAAATTATTCAAAAACTAATTTTCAACTGTCGCAAATTTTAATTACGCCAGGGATTGCCTTTTCTATAGTAAATTATTCAAAAACTAATTTTATACTGTCACAAATTTTAATTGCGCCAGGGATTGCCTTTTCTATAGTAAATTATTCAAAAAATAATTTTCAACTGTCACAAATTTTAATTACGCCAGGGATTGCCTTTTCTATAGTAAATTATTCAAAAAATAATTTTCAACTGTCACAAATTTTAAATATCCCAGGGATTGACTTTTCTATAGTAAATTATTCAAAAACTAATTTTATACTGTCGCAAATTTTAAATATCCCAGGGATTGCCTTTTCTATAGTAAATTATTCAAAAAATAATTTTATACTGTCACAAATTTTAATTACGCCAGGGATTGACTTTTCTATAGTAAATTATTCAAAAACTAATTTTATACTGTCACAAATTTTAATTGCGCCAGGGATTGCCTTTTCTATAGTAAATTATTCAAAAACTAATTTTATACTGTCGCAAATTTTAATTACGCCAGGGATTGACTTTTCTATAGTAAATTATTCAAAAACTAATTTTATACTGTCACAAATTTTAATTGCGCCAGGGATTGCCTTTTCTATAGTAAATTATTCAAAAACTAATTTTATACTGTCGCAAATTTTAAATATCCCAGGGATTGACTTTTCTATAGTAAATTATTCAAAAACTAATTTTATACTGTCGCAAATTTTAAATATCCCAGGGATTGCCTTTTCTATAGTAAATTATTCAAAAAATAATTTTATACTGTCACAAATTTTAATTGCGCCAGGGATTGACTTTTCTATAGTAAATTATTCAAAAACTAATTTTATACTGTCGCAAATTTTAAATATCCCAGGGATTGCCTTTTCTATAGTAAATTATTCAAAAACTAATTTTATACTGTCACAAATTTTAAATATCCCAGGGATTGCCTTTTCTATAGTAAATTATTCAAAAAATAATTTTATCCTGTCACAAATTTTAATTACGCCAGGGATTGACTTTTCTATAGTAAATTATTCAAAAACTAATTTTATACTGTCGCAAATTTTAAATATCCCAGGGATTGCCTTTTCTATAGTAAATTATTCAAAAACTAATTTTATACTGTCACAAATTTTAAATATCCCAGGGATTGCCTTTTCTATAGTAAATTATTCAAAAACTAATTTTATACTGTCGCAAATTTTAATTACGCCAGGGATTGACTTTTCTATAGTAAATTATTCAAAAACTAATTTTATACTGTCACAAATTTTAATTACGCCAGGGATTGCCTTTTCTATAGTAAATTATTCAAAAAATAATTTTCAACTGTCACAAATTTTAATTACGCCAGGGATTGCCTTTTCTATAGTAAATTATTCAAAAAATAATTTTATACTGTCACAAATTTTAATTACGCCAGGGATTGCCTTTTCTATAGTAAATTATTCAAAAAATAATTTTCAACTGTCACAAATTTTAAATATCCCAGGGATTGACTTTTCTATAGTAAATTATTCAAAAACTAATTTTATACTGTCACAAATTTTAATTACGCCAGGGATTGCCTTTTCTATAGTAAATTATTCAAAAACTAATTTTATACTGTCGCAAATTTTAAATATCCCAGGGATTGCCTTTTCTATAGTAAATTATTCAAAAACTAATTTTATACTGTCACAAATTTTAAATATCCCAGGGATTGCCTTTTCTATAGTAAATTATTCAAAAAATAATTTTATACTGTCACAAATTTTAATTACGCCAGGGATTGACTTTTCTATAGTAAATTATTCAAAAACTAATTTTATACTGTCGCAAATTTTAAATATCCCAGGGATTACCTTTTCTATAGTAAATTATTCAAAAACTAATTTTATACTGTCACAAATTTTAAATATCCCAGGGATTGCCTTTTCTATAGTAAATTATTCAAAAACTAATTTTCAACTGTCACAAATTTTAATTACGCCAGGGATTGCCTTTTCTATAGTAAATTATTCAAAAAATAATTTTATACTGTCGCAAATTTTAAATATCCCAGGGATTGACTTTTCTATAGTAAATTATTCAAAAAATAATTTTCAACTGTCACAAATTTTAATTACGCCAGGGATTGCCTTTTCTATAGTAAATTATTCAAAAAATAATTTTCAACTGTCACAAATTTTAAATATCCCAGGGATTGACTTTTCTATAGTAAATTATTCAAAAACTAATTTTATACTGTCACAAATTTTAATTACGCCAGGGATTGCCTTTTCTATAGTAAATTATTCAAAAAATAATTTTCAACTGTCACAAATTTTAAATATCCCAGGGATTGACTTTTCTATAGTAAATTATTCAAAAACTAATTTTATACTGTCACAAATTTTAATTACGCCAGGGATTGCCTTTTCTATAGTAAATTATTCAAAAACTAATTTTATACTGTCGCAAATTTTAAATATCCCAGGGATTGCCTTTTCTATAGTAAATTATTCAAAAACTAATTTTATACTGTCACAAATTTTAAATATCCCAGGGATTGCCTTTTCTATAGTAAATTATTCAAAAACTAATTTTATACTGTCACAAATTTTAATTGCGCCAGGGATTGACTTTTCTATAGTAAATTATTCAAAAAATAATTTTATACTGTCGCAAATTTTAATTGCGCCAGGGATTGACTTTTCTATAGTAAATTATTCAAAAAATAATTTTATACTGTCGCAAATTTTAATTGCGCCAGGGATTGACTTTTCTATAGTAAATTATTCAAAAACTAATTTTATACTGTCACAAATTTTAATTGCGCCAGGGATTGACTTTTCTATAGTAAATTATTCAAAAAATAATTTTATACTGTCGCAAATTTTAATTGCGCCAGGGATTGACTTTTCTATAGTAAATTATTCAAAAACTAATTTTATACTGTCACAAATTTTAATTGCGCCAGGGATTGCCTTTTCTATAGTAAATTATTCAAAAACTAATTTTATACTGTCGCAAATTTTAAATATCCCAGGGATTGCCTTTTCTATAGTAAATTATTCAAAAACTAATTTTATACTGTCACAAATTTTAAATATCCCAGGGATTGACTTTTCTATAGTAAATTATTCAAAAACTAATTTTATACTGTCACAAATTTTAATTGCGCCAGGGATTGACTTTTCTATAGTAAATTATTCAAAAAATAATTTTATACTGTCGCAAATTTTAATTGCGCCAGGGATTGACTTTTCTATAGTAAATTATTCAAAAACTAATTTTATACTGTCACAAATTTTAATTACGCCAGGGATTGCCTTTTCTATAGTAAATTATTCAAAAACTAATTTTATACTGTCGCAAATTTTAAATATCCCAGGGATTGCCTTTTCTATAGTAAATTATTCAAAAACTAATTTTATACTGTCACAAATTTTAAATATCCCAGGGATTGCCTTTTCTATAGTAAATTATTCAAAAACTAATTTTATACTGTCACAAATTTTAATTGCGCCAGGGATTGACTTTTCTATAGTAAATTATTCAAAAACTAATTTTATACTGTCACAAATTTTAATTACGCCAGGGATTGCCTTTTCTATAGTAAATTATTCAAAAACTAATTTTATACTGTCGCAAATTTTAAATATCCCAGGGATTGCCTTTTCTATAGTAAATTATTCAAAAAATAATTTTCAACTGTCACAAATTTTAATTACGCCAGGGATTGCCTTTTCTATAGTAAATTATTCAAAAAATAATTTTCAACTGTCACAAATTTTAAATATCCCAGGGATTGACTTTTCTATAGTAAATTATTCAAAAACTAATTTTATAC
Organism: Dioctria linearis; assembly: GCA_963930735.1. Lineage (NCBI taxonomy): Eukaryota > Metazoa > Arthropoda > Insecta > Diptera > Asilidae > Dioctria > Dioctria linearis. Next base: position 132,276 of record CAWVNZ010002124.1, read on the forward strand.
TGTCACAAATTTTAATTACGCCAGGGATTGCCTTTTCTATAGTAAATTATTCAAAAACTAATTTTATACTGTCGCAAATTTTAATTACGCCAGGGATTGACTTTTCTATAGTAAATTATTCAAAAACTAATTTTATACTGTCGCAAATTTTAAATATCCCAGGGATTGACTTTTCTATAGTAAATTATTCAAAAAATAATTTTCAACTGTCACAAATTTTAATTACGCCAGGGATTGCCTTTTCTATAGTAAATTATTCAAAAAATAATTTTCAACTGTCACAAATTTTAAATATCCCAGGGATTGACTTTTCTATAGTAAATTATTCAAAAAATAATTTTATACTGTCGCAAATTTTAATTACGCCAGGGATTGCCTTTTCTATAGTAAATTATTCAAAAAATAATTTTATACTGTCGCAAATTTTAAATATCCCAGGGATTGCCTTTTCTATAGTAAATTATTCAAAAAATAATTTTATACTGTCACAAATTTTAATTGCGCCAGGGATTGCCTTTTCTATAGTAAATTATTCAAAAAATAATTTTCAACTGTCACAAATTTTAAATATCCCAGGGATTGACTTTTCTATAGTAAATTATTCAAAAACTAATTTTATACTCTCACAAATTTTAATTACGCCAGGGATTGCCTTTTCTATAGTAAATTATTCAAAAACTAATTTTATACTGTCGCAAATTTTAATTACGCCAGGGATTGACTTTTCTATAGTAAATTATTCAAAAACTAATTTTATACTGTCGCAAATTTTAAATATCCCAGGGATTGACTTTTCTATAGTAAATTATTCAAAAAATAATTTTCAACTGTCACAAATTTTAATTACGCCAGGGATTGCCTTTTCTATAGTAAATTATTCAAAAAATAATTTTATACTGTCGCAAATTTTAAATATCCCAGGGATTGACTTTTCTATAGTAAATTATTCAAAAAATAATTTTCAACTGTCACAAATTTTAAATATCCCAGGGATTGACTTTTCTATAGTAAATTATTCAAAAAATAATTTTCAACTGTCACAAATTTTAATTACGCCAGGGATTGCCTTTCTATAGTAAATTATTCAAAAAATAATTTTATACTGTCACAAATTTTAATTGCGCCAGGGATTGACTTTTCTATAGTAAATTATTCAAAAACTAATTTTATACTGTCACAAATTTTAATTACGCCAGGGATTGCCTTTTCTATAGTAAATTATTCAAAAAATAATTTTCAACTGTCACAAATTTTAATTACGCCAGGGATTGCCTTTTCTATAGTAAATTATTCAAAAAATAATTTTCAACTGTCACAAATTTTAAATATCCCAGGGATTGACTTTTCTATAGTAAATTATTCAAAAACTAATTTTATACTGTCGCAAATTTTAAATATCCCAGGGATTGACTTTTCTATAGTAAATTATTCAAAAAATAATTTTCAACTGTCACAAATTTTAAATATCCCAGGGATTGACTTTTCTATAGTAAATTATTCAAAAACTAATTTTATACTGTCACAAATTTTAAATATCCCAGGGATTGACTTTTCTATAGTAAATTATTCAAAAAATAATTTTATACTGTCACAAATTTTAATTGCGCCAGGGATTGCCTTTTCTATAGTAAATTATTCAAAAACTAATTTTATACTGTCGCAAATTTTAAATATCCCAGGGATTGACTTTTCTATAGTAAATTATTCAAAAAATAATTTTCAACTGTCACAAATTTTAATTACGCCAGGGATTGCCTTTTCTATAGTAAATTATTCAAAAACTAATTTTATACTGTCGCAAATTTTAAATATCCCAGGGATTGCCTTTTCTATAGTAAATTATTCAAAAACTAATTTTATACTGTCACAAATTTTAATTACGCCAGGGATTGACTTTTCTATAGTAAATTATTCAAAAAATAATTTTCAACTGTCACAAATTTTAATTACGCCAGGGATTGCCTTTTCTATAGTAAATTATTCAAAAAATAATTTTCAACTGTCACAAATTTTAAATATCCCAGGGATTGACTTTTCTATAGTAAATTATTCAAAAACTAATTTTATACTGTCACAAATTTTAAATATCCCAGGGATTGACTTTTCTATAGTAAATTATTCAAAAAATAATTTTATACTGTCGCAAATTTTAAATATCCCAGGGATTGACTTTTCTATAGTAAATTATTCAAAAAATAATTTTCAACTGTCACAAATTTTAATTACGCCAGGGATTGCCTTTTCTATAGTAAATTATTCAAAAAATAATTTTCAACTGTCACAAATTTTAATTACGCCAGGGATTGCCTTTTCTATAGTAAATTATTCAAAAACTAATTTTCAACTGTCACAAATTTTAAATATCCCAGGGATTGACTTTTCTATAGTAAATTATTCAAAAACTAATTTTATACTGTCGCAAATTTTAAATATCCCAGGGATTGCCTTTTCTATAGTAAATTATTCAAAAAATAATTTTCAACTGTCACAAATTTTAAATATCCCAGGGATTGACTTTTCTATAGTAAATTATTCAAAAACTAATTTTATACTGTCACAAATTTTAAATATCCCAGGGATTGACTTTTCTATAGTAAATTATTCAAAAACTAATTTTATACTGTCGCAAATTTTAAATATCCCAGGGATTGCCTTTTCTATAGTAAATTATTCAAAAAATAATTTTCAACTGTCACAAATTTTAAATATCCCAGGGATTGACTTTTCTATAGTAAATTATTCAAAAACTAATTTTATACTGTCACAAATTTTAATTACGCCAGGGATTGCCTTTTCTATAGTAAATTATTCAAAAAATAATTTTCAACTGTCACAAATTTTAAATATCCCAGGGATTGACTTTTCTATAGTAAATTATTCAAAAACTAATTTTATACTGTCACAAATTTTAATTACGCCAGGGATTGCCTTTTCTATAGTAAATTATTCAAAAACTAATTTTATACTGTCGCAAATTTTAAATATCCCAGGGATTGACTTTTCTATAGTAAATTATTCAAAAAATAATTTTCAACTGTCACAAATTTTAATTACGCCAGGGATTGCCTTTTCTATAGTAAATTATTCAAAAACTAATTTTATACTGTCGCAAATTTTAATTACGCCAGGGATTGACTTTTCTATAGTAAATTATTCAAAAACTAATTTTATACTGTCGCAAATTTTAAATATCCCAGGGATTGACTTTTCTATAGTAAATTATTCAAAAAATAATTTTCAACTGTCACAAATTTTAATTACGCCAGGGATTGCCTTTTCTATAGTAAATTATTCAAAAAATAATTTTCAACTGTCACAAATTTTAAATATCCCAGGGATTGACTTTTCTATAGTAAATTATTCAAAAACTAATTTTCAACTGTCACAAATTTTAATTACGCCAGGGATTGCCTTTTCTATAGTAAATTATTCAAAAAATAATTTTATACTGTCACAAATTTTAATTGCGCCAGGGATTGACTTTTCTATAGTAAATTATTCAAAAAATAATTTTATACTGTCGCAAATTTTAATTGCGCCAGGGATTGACTTTTCTATAGTAAATTATTCAAAAAATAATTTTATACTGTCACAAATTTTAATTGCGCCAGGGATTGACTTTTCTATAGTAAATTATTCAAAAACTAATTTTCAACTGTCACAAATTTTAATTACGCCAGGGATTGCCTTTTCTATAGTAAATTATTCAAAAAATAATTTTATACTGTCGCAAATTTTAAATATCCCAGGGATTGACTTTTCTATAGTAAATTATTCAAAAACTAATTTTATACTGTCGCAAATTTTAATTACGCCAGGGATTGACTTTTCTATAGTAAATTATTCAAAAACTAATTTTATACTGTCGCAAATTTTAAATATCCCAGGGATTGCCTTTTCTATAGTAAATTATTCAAAAAATAATTTTATACTGTCACAAATTTTAATTACGCCAGGGATTGACTTTTCTATAGTAAATTATTCAAAAAATAATTTTCAACTGTCACAAATTTTAATTACGCCAGGGATTGCCTTTTCTATAGTAAATTATTCAAAAAATAATTTTCAACTGTCACAAATTTTAAATATCCCAGGGATTGACTTTTCTATAGTAAATTATTCAAAAACTAATTTTATACTGTCACAAATTTTAATTACGCCAGGGATTGCCTTTTCTATAGTAAATTATTCAAAAACTAATTTTATACTGTCACAAATTTTAATTGCGCCAGGGATTGGCTTTTCTATAGTAAATTATTCAAAAACTAATTTTATACTGTCACAAATTTTAATTGCGCCAGGGATTGACTTTTCTATAGTAAATTATTCAAAAACTAATTTTCAACTGTCGCAAATTTTAATTACGCCAGGGATTGCCTTTTCTATAGTAAATTATTCAAAAACTAATTTTATACTGTCACAAATTTTAATTGCGCCAGGGATTGACTTTTCTATAGTAAATTATTCAAAAAATAATTTTATACTGTCGCAAATTTTAATTGCGCCAGGGATTGACTTTTCTATAGTAAATTATTCAAAAAATAATTTTATACTGTCACAAATTTTAATTACGCCAGGGATTGCCTTTTCTATAGTAAATTATTCAAAAAATAATTTTATACTGTCGCAAATTTTAAATATCCCAGGGATTGACTTTTCTATAGTAAATTATTCAAAAAATAATTTTCAACTGTCACAAATTTTAATTACGCCAGGGATTGACTTTTCTATAGTAAATTATTCAAAAACTAATTTTCAACTGTCACAAATTTTAAATACGCCAGGGATTGCCTTTTCTATAGTAAATTATTCAAAAAATAATTTTCAACTGTCGCAAATTTTAAATATCCCAGGGATTGACTTTTCTATAGTAAATTATTCAAAAACTAATTTTATACTGTCGCAAATTTTAAATATCCCAGGGATTGACTTTTCTATAGTAAATTATTCAAAAAATAATTTTATACTGTCACAAATTTTAATTACGCCAGGGATTGACTTTTCTATAGTAAATTATTCAAAAACTAATTTTCAACTGTCACAAATTTTAATTACGCCAGGGATTGCCTTTTCTATAGTAAATTATTCAAAAAATAATTTTATACTGTCGCAAATTTTAAATATCCCAGGGATTGACTTTTCTATAGTAAATTATTCAAAAAATAATTTTCAACTGTCACAAATTTTAATTACGCCAGGGATTGCCTTTTCTATAGTAAATTATTCAAAAAATAATTTTCAACTGTCACAAATTTTAAATATCCCAGGGATTGACTTTTCTATAGTAAATTATTCAAAAACTAATTTTATACTGTCGCAAATTTTAAATATCCCAGGGATTGCCTTTTCTATAGTAAATTATTCAAAAAATAATTTTATACTGTCACAAATTTTAATTACGCCAGGGATTGACTTTTCTATAGTAAATTATTCAAAAAATAATTTTATACTGTCGCAAATTTTAAATATCCCAGGGATTGACTTTTCTATAGTAAATTATTCAAAAAATAATTTTCAACTGTCACAAATTTTAATTGCGCCAGGGATTGCCTTTTCTATAGTAAATTATTCAAAAAATAATTTTATACTGTCGCAAATTTTAAATATCCCAGGGATTGACTTTTCTATAGTAAATTATTCAAAAAATAATTTTCAACTGTCACAAATTTTAAATATCCCAGGGATTGACTTTTCTATAGTAAATTATTCAAAAACTAATTTTATACTGTCACAAATTTTAAATATCCCAGGGATTGACTTTTCTATAGTAAATTATTCAAAAACTAATTTTATACTGTCACAAATTTTAATTACGCCAGGGATTGCCTTTTCTATAGTAAATTATTCAAAAAATAATTTTCAACTGTCACAAATTTTAAATATCCCAGGGATTGACATTTCTATAGTAAATTATTCAAAAACTAATTTTATACTGTCGCAAATTTTAAATATCCCAGGGATTGCCTTTTCTATAGTAAATTATTCAAAAAATAATTTTATACTGTCACAAATTTTAATTACGCCAGGGATTGACTTTTCTATAGTAAATTATTCAAAAACTAATTTTCAACTGTCACAAATTTTAATTACGCCAGGGATTGCCTTTTCTATAGTAAATTATTCAAAAAATAATTTTCAACTGTCACAAATTTTAATTACGCCAGGGATTGCCTTTTCTATAGTAAATTATTCAAAAAATAATTTTCAACTGTCACAAATTTTAAATATCCCAGGGATTGACTTTTCTATAGTAAATTATTCAAAAACTAATTTTCAACTGTCACAAATTTTAAATATCCCAGGGATTGACTTTTCTATAGTAAATTATTCAAAAACTAATTTTATACTGTCACAAATTTTAATTGCGCCAGGGATTGCCTTTTCTATAGTAAATTATTCAAAAACTAATTTTATACTGTCGCAAATTTTAAATATCCCAGGGATTGACTTTTCTATAGTAAATTATTCAAAAACTAATTTTATACTGTCACAAATTTTAATTACGCCAGGGATTGACTTTTCTATAGTAAATTATTCAAAAACTAATTTTATACTGTCACAAATTTTAAATATCCCAGGGATTGACTTTTCTATAGTAAATTATTCAAAACCTAATTTTATACTGTCACAAATTTTAATTACGCCAGGGATTGCCTTTTCTATAGTAAATTATTCAAAAAATAATTTTATACTGTCACAAATTTTAATTGCGCCAGGGATTGACTTTTCTATAGTAAATTATTCAAAAACTAATTTTATACTGTCACAAATTTTAAATATCCCAGGGATTGACTTTTCTATAGTAAATTATTCAAAAAATAATTTTATACTGTCGCAAATTTTAAATATCCCAGGGATTGACTTTTCTATAGTAAATTATTCAAAAACTAATTTTATACTGTCGCAAATTTTAAATATCCCAGGGATTGACTTTTCTATAGTAAATTATTCAAAAAATAATTTTCAACTGTCACAAATTTTAATTACGCCAGGGATTGCCTTTTCTATAGTAAATTATTCAAAAAATAATTTTATACTGTCACAAATTTTAATTACGCCAGGGATTGCCTTTTCTATAGTAAATTATTCAAAAAATAATTTTCAACTGTCACAAATTTTAAATATCCCAGGGATTGACTTTTCTATAGTAAATTATTCAAAAAATAATTTTCAACTGTCGCAAATTTTAAATATCCCAGGGATTGCCTTTTCTATAGTAAATTATTCAAAAACTAATTTTATACTGTCACAAATTTTAAATATCCCAGGGATTGACTTTTCTATAGTAAATTATTCAAAAAATAATTTTCAACTGTCACAAATTTTAAATATCCCAGGGATTGACTTTTCTATAGTAAATTATTCAAAAAATAATTTTATACTGTCGCAAATTTTAAATATCCCAGGGATTGCCTTTTCTATAGTAAATTATTCAAAAAATAATTTTCAACTGTCACAAATTTTAAATATCCCAGGGATTGCCTTTTCTATAGTAAATTATTCAAAAACTAATTTTATACTGTCACAAATTTTAAATATCCCAGGGATTGACTTTTCTATAGTAAATTATTCAAAAAATAATTTTATACTGTCACAAATTTTAATTGCGCCAGGGATTGACTTTTCTATAGTAAATTATTCAAAAAATAATTTTCAACTGTCACAAATTTTAAATATCCCAGGGATTGACTTTTCTATAGTAAATTATTCAAAAACTAATTTTATACTGTCGCAAATTTTAAATATCCCAGGGATTGCCTTTTCTATAGTAAATTATTCAAAAAATAATTTTATACTGTCGCAAATTTTAAATATCCCAGGGATTGCCTTTTCTATAGTAAATTATTCAAAAAATAATTTTATACTGTCACAAATTTTAATTACGCCAGGGATTGACTTTTCTATAGTAAATTATTCAAAAACTAATTTTATACTGTCGCAAATTTTAAATATCCCAGGGATTGACTTTTCTATAGTAAATTATTCAAAAAATAATTTTATACTGTCGCAAATTTTAAATATCCCAGGGATTGACTTTTCTATAGTAAATTATTCAAAAAATAATTTTATACTGTCGCAAATTTTAAATATCCCAGGGATTGACTTTTCTATAGTAAATTATTCAAAAAATAATTTTCAACTGTCACAAATTTTAATTACGCCAGGGATTGCCTTTTCTATAGTAAATTATTCAAAAAATAATTTTATACTGTCACAAATTTTAATTGCGCCAGGGATTGACTTTTCTATAGTAAATTATTCAAAAACTAATTTTATACTGTCACAAATTTTAAATATCCCAGGGATTGACTTTTCTATAGTAAATTATTCAGAAAATAATTTTCAACTGTCGCAAATTTTAAATATCCCAGGGATTGCCTTTTCTATAGTAAATTATTCAAAAACTAATTTTATACTGTCGCAAATTTTAAATATCCCAGGGATTGACTTTTCTATAGTAAATTATTCAAAAAATAATTTTCAACTGTCACAAATTTTAATTACGCCAGGGATTGCCTTTTCTATAGTAAATTATTCAAAAAATAATTTTATACTGTCACAAATTTTAATTACGCCAGGGATTGCCTTTTCTATAGTAAATTATTCAAAAAATAATTTTCAACTGTCACAAATTTTAAATATCCCAGGGATTGACTTTTCTATAGTAAATTATTCAAAAAATAATTTTATACTGTCGCAAATTTTAAATATCCCAGGGATTGCCTTTTCTATAGTAAATTATTCAAAAAATATATTTTATACTGTCACAAATTTTAAATATCCCAGGGATTGACTTTTCTATAGTAAATTATTCAAAAACTAATTTTATACTGTCGCAAATTTTAAATATCCCAGGGATTGACTTTTCTATAGTAAATTATTCAAAAACTAATTTTATACTGTCACAAATTTTAATTGCGCCAGGGATTGCCTTTTCTATAGTAAATTATTCAAAAACTAATTTTATACTGTCACAAATTTTAATTGCGCCAGGGATTGACTTTTCTATAGTAAATTATTCAAAAACTAATTTTATACTGTCGCAAATTTTAAATATCCCAGGGATTGCCTTTTCTATAGTAAATTATTCAAAAACTAATTTTATACTGTCGCAAATTTTAAATATCCCAGGGATTGCCTTTTCTATAGTAAATTATTCAAAAAATAATTTTATACTGTCACAAATTTTAATTGCGCCAGGGATTGACTTTCCTATAGTAAATTATTCAAAAAATAATTTTATACTGTCACAAATTTTAATTGCGCCAGGGATTGACTTTTCTATAGTAAATTATTCAAAAAATAATTTTCAACTGTCACAAATTTTAAATATCCCAGGGATTGACTTTTCTATAGTAAATTATTCAAAAACTAATTTTATACTGTCGCAAATTTTAAATATCCCAGGGATTGCCTTTTCTATAGTAAATTATTCAAAAAATAATTTTATACTGTCACAAATTTTAATTACGCCAGGGATTGACTTTTCTATAGTAAATTATTCAAAAAATAATTTTCAACTGTCACAAATTTTAATTACGCCAGGGATTGACTTTTCTATAGTAAATTATTCAAAAACTAATTTTATACTGTCACAAATTTTAATTGCGCCAGGGATTGACTTTTCTATAGTAAATTATTCAAAAAATAATTTTCAACTGTCACAAATTTTAAATATCCCAGGGATTGACTTTTCTATAGTAAATTATTCAAAAAATAATTTTATACTGTCGCAAATTTTAAATATCCCAGGGATTGCCTTTTCTATAGTAAATTATTCAAAAAATAATTTTCAACTGTCGCAAATTTTAAATATCCCAGGGATTGCCTTTTCTATAGTAAATTATTCAAAAACTAATTTTATACTGTCACAAATTTTAAATATCCCAGGGATTGACTTTTCTATAGTAAATTATTCAAAAAATAATTTTATACTGTCACAAATTTTAATTGCGCCAGGGATTGACTTTTCTATAGTAAATTATTCAAAAAATAATTTTCAACTGTCACAAATTTTAAATATCCCAGGGATTGACTTTTCTATAGTAAATTATTCAAAAACTAATTTTATACTGTCGCAAATTTTAAATATCCCAGGGATTGCCTTTTCTATAGTAAATTATTCAAAAAATAATTTTATACTGTCACAAATTTTAATTACGCCAGGGATTGACTTTTCTATAGTAAATTATTCAAAAACTAATTTTATACTGTCGCAAATTTTAAATATCCCAGGGATTGACTTTTCTATAGTAAATTATTCAAAAACTAATTTTATACTGTCACAAATTTTAAATATCCCAGGGATTGACTTTTCTATAGTAAATTATTCAAAAACTAATTTTATACTGTCGCAAATTTTAAATATCCCAGGGATTGACTTTTCTATAGTAAATTATTCAAAAACTAATTTTCAACTGTCACAAATTTTAATTGCGCCAGGGATTGACTTTTCTATAGTAAATTATTCAAAAACTAATTTTATACTGTCACAAATTTTAATTGCGCCAGGGATTGACTTTTCTATAGTAAATTATTCAAAAACTAATTTTATACTGTCGCAAATTTTAATTACGCCAGGGATTGACTTTTCTATAGTAAATTATTCAAAAACTAATTTTCAACTGTCACAAATTTTAATTACGCCAGGGATTGCCTTTTCTATAGTAAATTATTCAAAAAATAATTTTATACTGTCACAAATTTTAATTGCGCCAGGGATTGCCTTTTCTATAGTAAATTATTCAAAAAATAATTTTATACTGTCACAAATTTTAATTGCGCCAGGGATTGCCTTTTCTATAGTAAATTATTCAAAAACTAATTTTATACTGTCACAAATTTTAAATATCCCAGGGATTGACTTTTCTATAGTAAATTATTCAAAAACTAATTTTATACTGTCGCAAATTTTAAATATCCCAGGGATTGACTTTTCTATAGTAAATTATTCAAAAAATAATTTTCAACTGTCACAAATTTTAATTGCGCCAGGGATTGACTTTTCTATAGTAAATTATTCAAAAACTAATTTTATACTGTCACAAATTTTAATTGCGCCAGGGATTGACTTTTCTATAGTAAATTATTCAAAAACTAATTTTATACTGTCGCAAATTTTAATTACGCCAGGGATTGACTTTTCTATAGTAAATTATTCAAAAACTAATTTTCAACTGTCACAAATTTTAATTACGCCAGGGATTGCCTTTTCTATAGTAAATTATTCAAAAAATAATTTTATACTGTCACAAATTTTAATTGCGCCAGGGATTGACTTTTCTATAGTAAATTATTCAAAAAATAATTTTCAACTGTCACAAATTTTAATTGCGCCAGGGATTGACTTTTCTATAGTAAATTATTCAAAAAATAATTTTCAACTGTCACAAATTTTAAATATCCCAGGGATTGACTTTTCTATAGTAAATTATTCAAAAACTAATTTTATACTGTCGCAAATTTTAATTACGCCAGGGATTGACTTTTCTATAGTAAATTATTCAAAAAATAATTTTCAACTGTCACAAATTTTAATTACGCCAGGGATTGCCTTTTCTATAGTAAATTATTCAAAAAATAATTTTCAACTGTCACAAATTTTAATTACGCCAGGGATTGCCTTTTCTATAGTAAATTATTCAAAAACTAATTTTATACTGTCGCAAATTTTAAATATCCCAGGGATTGCCTTTTCTATAGTAAATTATTCAAAAACTAATTTTATACTGTCACAAATTTTAAATATCCCAGGGATTGACTTTTCTATAGTAAATTATTCAAAAACTAATTTTATACTGTCACAAATTTTAATTGCGCCAGGGATTGCCTTTTCTATAGTAAATTATTCAAAAAATAATTTTATACTGTCGCAAATTTTAAATATCCCAGGGATTGACTTTTCTATAGTAAATTATTCAAAAAATAATTTTCAACTGTCACAAATTTTAATTACGCCAGGGATTGACTTTTCTATAGTAAATTATTCAAAAACTAATTTTATACTGTCACAAATTTTAATTGCGCCAGGGATTGACTTTTCTATAGTAAATTATTCAAAAACTAATTTTATACTGTCGCAAATTTTAAATATCCCAGGGATTGCCTTTTCTATAGTAAATTATTCAAAAAATAATTTTATACTGTCGCAAATTTTAATTACGCCAGGGATTGCCTTTTCTATAGTAAAATATTCAAAAACTAATTTTATACTGTCACAAATTTTAATTGCGCCAGGGATTGACTTTTCTATAGTAAATTATTCAAAAACTAATTTTATACTGTCGCAAATTTTAAATATCCCAGGGATTGCCTTTTCTATAGTAAATTATTCAAAAAATAATTTTATACTGTCGCAAATTTTAATTACGCCAGGGATTGCCTTTTCTATAGTAAATTATTCAAAAACTAATTTTATACTGTCACAAATTTTAATTGCGCCAGGGATTAACTTTTCTATAGTAAATTATTCAAAAACTAATTTTATACTGTCGCAAATTTTAAATATCCCAGGGATTGCCTTTTCTATAGTAAATTATTCAAAAAATAATTTTATACTGTCGCAAATTTTAATTACGCCAGGGATTGCCTTTTCTATAGTAAATTATTCAAAAACTAATTTTATACTGTCACAAATTTTAATTGCGCCAGGGATTGACTTTTCTATAGTAAATTATTCAAAAACTAATTTTATACTGTCGCAAATTTTAAATATCCCAGGGATTGCATTTTCTATAGTAAATTATTCAAAAAATAATTTTATACTGTCGCAAATTTTAATTACGCCAGGGATTGCCTTTTCTATAGTAAATTATTCAAAAACTAATTTTATACTGTCACAAATTTTAATTGCGCCAGGGATTGACTTTTCTATAGTAAATTATTCAAAAACTAATTTTATACTGTCGCAAATTTTAAATATCCCAGGGATTGCCTTTTCTATAGTAAATTATTCAAAAAATAATTTTATACTGTCGCAAATTTTAATTACGCCAGGGATTGACTTTTCTATAGTAAATTATTCAAAAAATAATTTTATACTGTCGCAAATTTTAATTGCGCCAGGGATTGCCTTTTCTATAGTAAATTATTCAAAAAATAATTTTCAACTGTCACAAATTTTAATTACGCCAGGGATTGCCTTTTCTATAGTAAATTATTCAAAAAATAATTTTATACTGTCGCAAATTTTAATTACGCCAGGGATTGCCTTTTCTATAGTAAATTATTCAAAAAATAATTTTATACTGTCGCAAATTTTAATTACGCCAGGGATTGACTTTTCTATAGTAAATTATTCAAAAACTAATTTTATACTGTCGCAAATTTTAAATATCCCAGGGATTGCCTTTTCTATAGTAAATTATTCAAAAAATAATTTTCAACTGTCACAAATTTTAATTGCGCCAGGGATTGCCTTTTCTATAGTAAATTATTCAAAAACTAATTTTATACTGTCGCAAATTTTAAATATCCCAGGGATTGCCTTTTCTATAGTAAATTATTCAAAAACTAATTTTATACTGTCGCAAATTTTAAATATCCCAGGGATTGCCTTTTCTATAGTAAATTATTCAAAAACTAATTTTATACTGTCGCAAATTTTAATTACGCCAGGGATTGACTTTTCTATAGTAAATTATTCAAAAACTAATTTTATACTGTCGCAAATTTTAATTACGCCAGGGATTGACTTTTCTATAGTAAATTATTCAAAAAATAATTTTATACTGTCGCAAATTTTAATTACGCCAGGGATTGACTTTTCTATAGTAAATTATTCAAAAACTAATTTTATACTGTCGCAAATTTTAAATATCCCAGGGATTGCCTTTTCTATAGTAAATTATTCAAAAAATAATTTTATACTGTCGCAAATTTTAATTACGCCAGGGATTGCCTTTTCTATAGTAAATTATTCAAAAACTAATTTTATACTGTCACAAATTTTAATTACGCCAGGGATTGACTTTTCTATAGTAAATTATTCAAAAACTAATTTTTATACTGTCGCAAATTTTAAATATCCCAGGGATTGCCTTTTCTATAGTAAATTATTCAAAAATAATTTTCAACTGTCACAAATTTTAATTGCGCCAGGGATTGACTTTTCTATAGTAAATTATTCAAAAAATAATTTTATACTGTCGCAAATTTTAATTACGCCAGGGATTGCCTTTTCTATAGTAAATTATTCAAAAACTAATTTTATACTGTCGCAAATTTTAAATATCCCAGGGATTGCCTTTTCTATAGTAAATTATTCAAAAACTAATTTTATACTGTCGCAAATTTTAATTACGCCAGGGATTGACTTTTCTATAGTAAATTATTCAAAAACTAATTTTATACTGTCGCAAATTTTAATTACGCCAGGGATTGACTTTTCTATAGTAAATTATTCAAAAAATAATTTTCAACTGTCACAAATTTTAAATATCCCAGGGATTGACTTTTCTATAGTAAATTATTCAAAAACTAATTTTATACTGTCGCAAATTTTAAATATCCCAGGGATTGCCTTTTCTATAGTAAATTATTCAAAAACTAATTTTATACTGTCGCAAATTTAATTACGCCAGGGATTGCCTTTTCTATAGTAAATTATTCAAAAACTAATTTTATACTGTCGCAAATTTTAATTGCGCCAGGGATTGACTTTTCTATAGTAAATTATTCAAAAACTAATTTTATACTGTCACAAATTTTAATTGCGCCAGGGATTGACTTTTCTATAGTAAATTATTCAAAAAATAATTTTCAACTGTCACAAATTTTAAATATCCCAGGGATTGACTTTTCTATAGTAAATTATTCAAAAAACTAATTTTATACTGTCGCAAATTTTAAATATCCCAGGGATTGACTTTTCTATAGTAAATTATTCAAAAACTAATTTTATACTCTCGCAAATTTTAAATATCCCAGGGATTGCCTTTTCTATAGTAAATTATTCAAAAACTAATTTTATACTGTCGCAAATTTTAATTACGCCAGGGATTGCCTTTTCCTATAGTAAATTATTCAAAAACTAATTTTATACTGTCGCAAATTTTAATTGCGCCAGGGATTGACTTTTCTATAGTAAATTATTCAAAAACTAATTTTATACTGTCACAAATTTTAATTGCGCCAGGGATTGACTTTTCTATAGTAAATTATTCAAAAAATAATTTTCAACTGTCACAAATTTTAAATATCCCAGGGATTGACTTTTCTATAGTTAATTATTCAAAAACTAATTTTATACTGTCGCAAATTTTAAATATCCCAGGGATTGCCTTTTCTATAGTAAATTATTCAAAAAATAATTTTATACTGTCGCAAATTTTAATTACGCCAGGGATTGCCTTTTCTATAGTAAATTATTCAAAAACTAATTTTATACTGTCACAAATTTTAATTGCGCCAGGGATTGACTTTTCTATAGTAAATTATTCAAAAACTAATTTTATACTGTCGCAAATTTTAAATATCCCAGGGATTGCCTTTTCTATAGTAAATTATTCAAAAAATAATTTTATACTGTCGCAAATTTTAATTACGCCAGGGATTGCCTTTTCTATAGTAAATTATTCAAAAAATAATTTTATACTGTCGCAAATTTTAATTACGCCAGGGATTGACTTTTCTATAGTAAATTATTCAAAAACTAATTTTATACTGTCGCAAATTTTAAATATCCCAGGGATTGCCTTTTCTATAGTAAATTATTCAAAAAATAATTTTCAACTGTCACAAATTTTAATTGCGCCAGGGATTGACTTTTCTATAGTAAATTATTCAAAAAATAATTTTATACTGTCGCAAATTTTAATTACGCCAGGGATTGCCTTTTCTATAGTAAATTATTCAAAAACTAATTTTATACTGTCGCAAATTTTAAATATCCCAGGGATTGCCTTTTCTATAGTAAATTATTCAAAAACTAATTTTATACTGTCGCAAATTTTAATTACGCCAGGGATTGACTTTTCTATAGTAAATTATTCAAAAACTAATTTTATACTGTCGCAAATTTTAATTACGCCAGGGATTGACTTTTCTATAGTAAATTATTCAAAAAATAATTTTATACTGTCGCAAATTTTAATTACGCCAGGGATTGACTTTTCTATAGTAAATTATTCAAAAACTAATTTTATACTGTCGCAAATTTTAAATATCCCAGGGATTGCCTTTTCTATAGTAAATTATTCAAAAAATAATTTTCAACTGTCACAAATTTTAATTACGCCAGGGATTGCCTTTTCTATAGTAAATTATTCAAAAACTAATTTTATACTGTCGCAAATTTTAAATATCCCAGGGATTGCCTTTTCTATAGTAAATTATTCAAAAACTAATTTTATACTGTCACAAATTTTAATTGCGCCAGGGATTGACTTTTCTATAGTAAATTATTCAAAAACTAATTTTATACTGTCGCAAATTTTAAATATCCCAGGGATTGCCTTTTCTATAGTAAATTATTCAAAAAATAATTTTATACTGTCGCAAATTTTAAATATCCCAGGGATTGCCTTTTCTATAGTAAATTATTCAAAAACTAATTTTATACTGTCGCAAATTTTAATTACGCCAGGGATTGCCTTTTCTATAGTAAATTATTCAAAAAATAATTTTATACTGTCGCAAATTTAATTACGCCAGGGATTGACTTTTCTATAGTAAATTATTCAAAAACTAATTTTATACTGTCGCAAATTTTAATTGCGCCAGGGATTGACTTTTCTATAGTAAATTATTCAAAAAATAATTTTATACTGTCGCAAATTTTAATTACGCCAGGGATTGCCTTTTCTATAGTAAATTATTCAAAAACTAATTTTATACTGTCGCAAATTTTAATTGCGCCAGGGATTGACTTTTCTATAGTAAATTATTCAAAAACTAATTTTATACTGTCACAAATTTTAAATATCCCAGGGATTGCCTTTTCTATAGTAAATTATTCAAAAACTAATTTTATACTGTCGCAAATTTTAAATATCCCAGGGATTGCCTTTTCTATAGTAAATTATTCAAAAACTAATTTTATACTGTCGCAAATTTTAATTACGCCAGGGATTGACTTTTCTATAGTAAATTATTCAAAAAATAATTTTATACTGTCGCAAATTTTAATTACGCCAGGGATTGCCTTTTCTATAGTAAATTATTCAAAAAATAATTTTATACTGTCGCAAATTTTAATTACGCCAGGGATTGCCTTTTCTATAGTAAATTATTCAAAAACTAATTTTATACTGTCGCAAATTTTAATTGCGCCAGGGATTGACTTTTCTATAGTAAATTATTCAAAAAATAATTTTATACTGTCGCAAATTTTAATTACGCCAGGGATTGCCTTTTCTATAGTAAATTATTCAAAAACTAATTTATACTGTCGCAAATTTTAAATATCCCAGGGATTGCCTTTTCTATAGTAAATTATTCAAAAACTAATTTTATACTGTCGCAAATTTTAAATATCCCAGGGATTGCCTTTTCTATAGTAAATTATTCAAAAACTAATTTTATACTGTCGCAAATTTTAATTACGCCAGGGATTGACTTTTCTATAGTAAATTATTCAAAAACTAATTTTATACTGTCGCAAATTTTAATTGCGCCAGGGATTGACTTTTCTATAGTAAATTATTCAAAAACTAATTTTATACTGTCGCAAATTTTAAATATCCCAGGGATTGCCTTTTCTATAGTAAATTATTCAAAAAATAATTTTCAACTGTCACAAATTTTAATTACGCCAGGGATTGCCTTTTCTATAGTAAATTATTCAAAAACTAATTTTATACTGTCGCAAATTTTAAATATCCCAGGGATTGCCTTTTCTATAGTAAATTATTCAAAAACTAATTTTATACTGTCACAAATTTTAATTGCGCCAGGGATTGACTTTTCTATAGTAAATTATTCAAAAACTAATTTTATACTGTCGCAAATTTTAAATATCCCAGGGATTGCCTTTTCTATAGTAAATTATTCAAAAAATAATTTTATACTGTCGCAAATTTTAATTACGCCAGGGATTGCCTTTTCTATAGTAAATTATTCAAAAAATAATTTTATACTGTCGCAAATTTTAATTACGCCAGGGATTGACTTTTCTATAGTAAATTATTCAAAAACTAATTTTATACTGTCGCAAATTTTAAATATCCCAGGGGATTGCCTTTTCTATAGTAAATTATTCAAAAACTAATTTTATACTGTCGCAAATTTTAAATATCCCAGGGATTGCCTTTTCTATAGTAAATTATTCAAAAAATAATTTTCAACTGTCACAAATTTTAATTGCGCCAGGGATTGACTTTTCTATAGTAAATTATTCAAAAACTAATTTTATACTGTCACAAATTTTAAATATCCCAGGGATTGCCTTTTCTATAGTAAATTATTCAAAAACTAATTTTATACTGTCGCAAATTTTAAATATCCCAGGGATTGCCTTTTCTATAGTAAATTATTCAAAAACTAATTTTATACTGTCGCAAATTTTAATTACGCCAGGGATTGACTTTTCTATAGTAAATTATTCAAAAACTAATTTTATACTGTCGCAAATTTTAATTGCGCCAGGGATTGACTTTTCTATAGTAAATTATTCAAAAACTAATTTTATACTGTCACAAATTTTAATTGCGCCAGGGATTGACTTTTCTATAGTAAATTATTCAAAAAATAATTTTATACTGTCGCAAATTTTAATTACGCCAGGGATTGCCTTTTCTATAGTAAATTATTCAAAAACTAATTTTATACTGTCGCAAATTTTAATTGCGCCAGGGATTGCCTTTTCTATAGTAAATTATTCAAAAAATAATTTTCAACTGTCACAAATTTTAATTACGCCAGGGATTGCCTTTTCTATAGTAAATTATTCAAAAACTAATTTTATACTGTCGCAAATTTTAAATATCCCAGGGATTGCCTTTTCTATAGTAAATTATTCAAAAAATAATTTTATACTGTCGCAAATTTTAATTACGCCAGGGATTGACTTTTCTATAGTAAATTATTCAAAAAATAATTTTATACTGTCGCAAATTTTAATTGCGCCAGGGATTGCCTTTTCTATAGTAAATTATTCAAAAACTAATTTTATACTGTCGCAAATTTTAAATATCCCAGGGATTGCCTTTTCTATAGTAAATTATTCAAAAAATAATTTTCAACTGTCACAAATTTTAATTGCGCCAGGGATTGACTTTTCTATAGTAAATTATTCAAAAACTAATTTTATACTGTCGCAAATTTTAATTACGCCAGGGATTGCCTTTTCTATAGTAAATTATTCAAAAACTAATTTTATACTGTCGCAAATTTTAAATATCCCAGGGATTGACTTTTCTATAGTAAATTATTCAAAAACTAATTTTCAACTGTCACAAATTTTAATTGCGCCAGGGATTGACTTTTCTATAGTAAATTATTCAAAAACTAATTTTATACTGTCGCAAATTTTAATTACGCCAGGGATTGACTTTTCTATAGTAAATTATTCAAAAACTAATTTTCAACTGTCACAAATTTTAAATATCCCAGGGATTGACTTTTCTATAGTAAATTATTCAAAAAATAATTTTATACTGTCACAAATTTTAATTGCGCCAGGGATTGACTTTTCTATAGTAAATTATTCAAAAACTAATTTTATACTGTCACAAATTTTAAATATCCCAGGGATTGACTTTTCTATAGTAAATTATTCAAAAACTAATTTTCAACTGTCACAAATTTTAAATATCCCAGGGATTGACTTTTCTATAGTAAATTATTCAAAAAATAATTTTATACTGTCACAAATTTTAATTGCGCCAGGGATTGACTTTTCTATAGTAAATTATTCAAAAACTAATTTTATACTGTCGCAAATTTTAATTACGCCAGGGATTGACTTTTCTATAGTAAATTATTCAAAAACTAATTTTCAACTGTCACAAATTTTAAATATCCCAGGGATTGACTTTTCTATAGTAAATTATTCAAAAAATAATTTTATACTGTCACAAATTTTAATTGCGCCAGGGATTGACTTTTCTATAGTAAATTATTCAAAAACTAATTTTATACTGTCGCAAATTTTAAATATCCCAGGGATTGCCTTTTCTATAGTAAATTATTCAAAAAATAATTTTATACTGTCGCAAATTTTAATTGCGCCAGGGATTGACTTTTCTATAGTAAATTATTCAAAAAATAATTTTCAACTGTCACAAATTTTAAATATCCCAGGGATTGCCTTTTCTATATAAATTATTCAAAAAATAATTTTATACTGTCACAAATTTTAAATATCCCAGGGATTGACTTTTCTATAGTAAATTATTCAAAAAATAATTTTATACTGTCACAAATTTTAAATATCCCAGGGATTGACTTTTCTATAGTAAATTATTCAAAAAATAATTTTATACTGTCACAAATTTTAATTGCGCCAGGGATTGACTTTTCTATAGTAAATTATTCAAAAACTAATTTTATACTGTCGCAAATTTTAAATATCCCAGGGATTGCCTTTTCTATAGTAAATTATTCAAAAAATAATTTTATACTGTCACAAATTTTAATTGCGCCAGGGATTGACTTTTCTATAGTAAATTATTCAAAAACTAATTTTATACTGTCGCAAATTTTAAATATCCCAGGGATTGCCTTTTCTATAGTAAATTATTCAAAAAATAATTTTATACTGTCGCAAATTTTAATTACGCCAGGGATTGACTTTTCTATAGTAAATTATTCAAAAACTAATTTTCAACTGTCACAAATTTTAAATATCCCAGGGATTGACTTTTCTATAGTAAATTATTCAAAAAATAATTTTATACTGTCACAAATTTTAATTGCGCCAGGGATTGACTTTTCTATAGTAAATTATTCAAAAACTAATTTTCAACTGTCACAAATTTTAATTGCGCCAGGGATTGACTTTTCTATAGTAAATTATTCAAAAAATAATTTTATACTGTCGCAAATTTTAAATATCCCAGGGATTGCCTTTTCTATAGTAAATTATTCAAAAAATAATTTTATACTGTCACAAATTTTAAATATCCCAGGGATTGACTTTTCTATAGTAAATTATTCAAAAACTAATTTTCAAAATTATTTTTTGAATAATTTACTATAGAAAAGGCAATCCCTGGGATATTTAAAATTTGCGACAGTATAAAATTATTTTTTGAATAATTTACTATAGAAAAGTCAATCCCTGGCGTAATTAAAATTTGTGACAGTTGAAAATTAGTTTTTGAATAATTTACTATAGAAAAGTCAATCCCTGGGATATTTAAAATTTGCGACAGTATAAAATTAGTATTTGAATAATTTACTATAGAAAAGGCAATCCCTGGCGCAATTAAAATTTGTGACAGTATAAAATTAGTTTTTGAATAATTTACTATAGAAAAGGCAATCCCTGGCGTAATTAAAATTTGTGACAGTATAAAATTATTTTTTGAATAATTTACTATAGAAAAGGCAATCCCTGGGATATTTAAAATTTGCGACAGTATAAAATTATTTTTTGAATAATTTACTATAGAAAAGTCAATCCCTGGCGTAATTAAAATTTGTGACAGTTGAAAATTAGTTTTTGAATAATTTACTATAGAAAAGTCAATCCCTGGCGCAATTAAAATTTGCGACAGTATAAAATTATTTTTTGAATAATTTACTATAGAAAAGGCAATCCCTGGGATATTTAAAATTTGCGACAGTATAAAATTATTTTTTGAATAATTTACTATAGAAAAGTCAATCCCTGGCGTAATTAAAATTTGTGACAGTTGAAAATTATTTTTTGAATAATTTACTATAGAAAAGGCAATCCCTGGGATATTTAAAATTTGCGACAGTATAAAATTAGTTTTTGAATAATTTACTATAGAAAAGTCAATCCCTGGCGCAATTAAAATTTGTGACAGTATAAAATTATTTTTTGAATAATTTACTATAGAAAAGTCAATCCCTGGCGTAATTAAAATTTGTGACAGTTGAAAATTATTTTTTGAATAATTTACTATAGAAAAGGCAATCCCTGGGATATTTAAAATTTGCGACAGTATAAAATTAGTTTTTGAATAATTTACTATAGAAAAGTCAATCCCTGGGATATTTAAAATTTGTGACAGTTGAAAATTAGTTTTTGAATAATTTACTATAGAAAAGTCAATCCCTGGGATATTTAAAATTTGTGACAGTTGAAAATTATTTTTTGAATAATTTACTATAGAAAAGTCAATCCCTGGGATATTTAAAATTTGTGACAGTATAAAATTATTTTTTGAATAATTTACTATAGAAAAGTCAATCCCTGGGATATTTAAAATTTGCGACAGTATAAAATTAGTTTTTGAATAATTTACTATAGAAAAGTCAATCCCTGGCGCAATTAAAATTTGTGACAGTATAAAATTATTTTTTGAATAATTTACTATAGAAAAGTCAATCCCTGGGATATTTAAAATTTGTGACAGTTGAAAATTAGTTTTTGAATAATTTACTATAGAAAAGTCAATCCCTGGGATATTTAAAATTTGTGACAGTTGAAAATTATTTTTTGAATAATTTACTATAGAAAAGTCAATCCCTGGGATATTTAAAATTTGTGACAGTATAAAATTAGTTTTTGAATAATTTACTATAGAAAAGTCAATCCCTGGCGTAATTAAAATTTGTGACAGTTGAAAATTAGTTTTTGAATAATTTACTATAGAAAAGTCAATCCCTGGGATATTTAAAATTTGTGACAGTTGAAAATTAGTTTTTGAATAATTTACTATAGAAAAGTCAATCCCTGGGATATTTAAAATTTGTGACAGTTGAAAATTATTTTTTGAATAATTTACTATAAAAAAGTCAATCCCTGGGATATTTAAAATTTGTGACAGTATAAAATTAGTTTTTGAATAATTTACTATAGAAAAGTCAATCCCTGGCGCAATTAAAATTTGTGACAGTATAAAATTATTTTTTGAATAATTTACTATAGAAAAGGCAATCCCTGGGATATTTAAAATTTGTGACAGTTGAAAATTATTTTTTGAATAATTTACTATAGAAAAGTCAATCCCTGGCGCAATTAAAATTTGCGACAGTATAAAATTATTTTTTGAATAATTTACTATAGAAAAGGCAATCCCTGGGATATTTAAAATTTGCGACAGTATAAAATTAGTTTTTGAATAATTTACTATAGAAAAGTCAATCCCTGGCGCAATTAAAATTTGTGACAGTATAAAATTATTTTTTGAATAATTTACTATAGAAAAGTCAATCCCTGGGATATTTAAAATTTGTGACAGTTGAAAATTAGTTTTTGAATAATTTACTATAGAAAAGTCAATCCCTGGCGTAATTAAAATTTGTGACAGTATAAAATTAGTTTTTGAATAATTTACTATAGAAAAGTCAATCCCTGGCACAATTAAAATTTGTGACAGTATAAAATTATTTTTTGAATAATTTACTATAGAAAAGTCAATCCCTGGGATATTTAAAATTTGCGACAGTATAAAATTATTTTTTGAATAATTTACTATAGAAAAGTCAATCCCTGGCGCAATTAAAATTTGTGACAGTTGAAAATTAGTTTTTGAATAATTTACTATAGAAAAGTCAATCCCTGGGATAATTAAAATTTGTGACAGTATAAAATTATTTTTTGAATAATTTACTATAGAAAAGTCAATCCCTGGCGTAATTAAAATTTGTGACAGTTGAAAATTAGTTTTTGAATAATTTACTATAGAAAAGTCAATCCCTGGCGCAATTAAAATTTGTGACAGTATAAAATTATTTTTTGAATAATTTACTATAGAAAAGTCAATCCCTGGGATATTTAAAATTTGCGACAGTTGAAAATTAGTTTTTGAATAATTTACTATAGAAAAGTCAATCCCTGGCGTAATTAAAATTTGTGACAGTTGAAAATTAGTTTTTGAATAATTTACTATAGAAAAGTCAAAACCTGGCGCAATTAAAATTTGTGACAGTATAAAATTATTTTTTGAATAATTTACTATAGAAAAGTCAATCCCTGGGATATTTAAAATTTGCGACAGTATAAAATTATTTTTTGAATAATTTACTATAGAAAAGTCAATCCCTGGCGTAATTAAAATTTGTGACAGTTGAAAATTAGTTTTTGAATAATTTACTATAGAAAAGTCAATCCCTGGGATATTTAAAATTTGTGACAGTATAAAATTATTTTTTGAATAATTTACTATAGAAAAGTCAATCCCTGGGATATTTAAAATTTGTGACAGTTGAAAATTAGTTTTTGAATAATTTACTATAGAAAAGTCAATCCCTGGCGTAATTAAAATTTGTGACAGTTGAAAATTAGTTTTTGAATAATTTACTATAGAAAAGTCAATCCCTGGCGTAATTAAAATTTGTGACAGTATAAAATTATTTTTTGAATAATTTACTATAGAAAAGTCAATCCCTGGCGCAATTAAAATTTGCGACAGTATAAAATTAGTTTTTGAATAATTTACTATAGAAAAGTCAATCCCTGGGATATTTAAAATTTGTGACAGTATAAAATTAGTTTTTGAAAAATTTACTATAGAAAAGTCAATCCCTGGCGCAATTAAAATTTGTGACAGTATAAAATTAGTTTTTGAATAATTTACTATAGAAAAGTCAATCCCTGGCGTAATTAAAATTTGTGACAGTTGAAAATTATTTTTTGAATAATTTACTATAGAAAAGTCAATCCCTGGCGCAATTAAAATTTGCGACAGTATAAAATTATTTTTTGAATAATTTACTATAGAAAAGGCAATCCCTGGGATATTTAAAATTTGCGACAGTATAAAATTAGTTTTTGAATAATTTACTATAGAAAAGTCAATCCCTGGCGTAATTAAAATTTGTGACAGTATAAAATTAGTTTTTGAATAATTTACTATAGAAAAGTCAATCCCTGGCGCAATTAAAATTTGTGACAGTATAAAATTATTTTTTGAATAATTTACTATAGAAAAGGCAATCCCTGGGATATTTAAAATTTGCGACAGTATAAAATTATTTTTTGAATAATTTACTATAGAAAAGTCAATCCCTGGCGCAATTAAAATTTGTGACAGTATAAAATTAGTTTTTGAATAATTTACTATAGAAAAGTCAATCCCTGGCGCAATTAAAATTTGTGACAGTATAAAATTATTTTTTGAATAATTTACTATAGAAAAGGCAATCCCTGGGATATTTAAAATTTGTGACAGTTGAAAATTATTTTTTGAATAATTTACTATAGAAAAGTCAATCCCTGGCGCAATTAAAATTTGCGACAGTATAAAATTATTTTTTGAATAATTTACTATAGAAAAGGCAATCCCTGGGATATTTAAAATTTGCGACAGTATAAAATTAGTTTTTGAATAATTTACTATAGAAAAGTCAATCCCTGGCGTAATTAAAATTTGTGACAGTATAAAATTAGTTTTTGAATAATTTACTATAGAAAAGTCAATCCCTGGCGCAATTAAAATTTGTGACAGTATAAAATTATTTTTTGAATAATTTACAATAGAAAAGTCAATCCCTGGGATATTTAAAATTTGCGACAGTATAAAATTATTTTTTGAATAATTTACTATAGAAAAGTCAATCCCTGGCGTAATTAAAATTTGTGACAGTTGAAAATTAGTTTTTGAATAATTTACTATAGAAAAGTCAATCCCTGGGATAATTAAAATTTGTGACAGTTGAAAATTAGTTTTTGAATAATTTACTATAGAAAAGTCAATCCCTGGGATATTTAAAATTTGTGACAGTTGAAAATTAGTTTTTGAATAATTTACTATAGAAAAGTCAATCCCTGGGATATTTAAAATTTGCGACAGTATAAAATTATTTTTTGAATAATTTACTATAGAAAAGTCAATCCCTGGCGTAATTAAAATTTGTGACAGTTGAAAATTATTTTTTGAATAATTTACTATAGAAAAGTCAATCCCTGGGATATTTAAAATTTGTGACAGTTGAAAATTATTTTTTGAATAATTTACTATAGAAAAGGCAATCCCTGGGATATTTAAAATTTGCGACAGTATAAAATTATTTTTTGAATAATTTACTATAGAAAAGGCAATCCCTGGCGCAATTAAAATTTGTGACAGTATAAAATTATTTTTTGAATAATTTACTATAGAAAAGTCAATCCCTGGCGCAATTAAAATTTGTGACAGTTGAAAATTATTTTTTGAATAATTTACTATAGAAAAGTCAATCCCTGGCGCAATTAAAATTTGTGACAGTGGAAAATTAGTTTTTGAATAATTTACTATAGAAAAGTCAATCCCTGGGATATTTAAAATTTGTGACAGTATAAAATTAGTTTTTGAATAATTTACTATAGAAAAGTCAATCCCTGGGATATTTAAAATTTGCGACAGTATAAAATTATTTTTTGAATAATTTACTATAGAAAAGGCAATCCCTGGGATATTTAAAATTTGTGACAGTTGAAAATTAGTTTTTGAATAATTTACTATAGAAAAGTCAATCCCTGGCGTAATTAAAATTTGTGACAGTTGAAAATTAGTTTTTGAATAATTTACTATAGAAAAGTCAATCCCTGGGATATTTAAAATTTGCGACAGTATAAAATTAGTTTTTGAATAATTTACTATAGAAAAGTCAATCCCTGGCGTAATTAAAATTTGCGACAGTATAAAATTAGTTTTTGAATAATTTACTATAGAAAAGTCAATCCCTGGGATATTTAAAATTTGCGACAGTATAAAATTAGTTTTTGAATAATTTACTATAGAAAAGTCAATCCCTGGGATATTTAAAATTTGTGACAGTATAAAATTATTTTTTGAATAATTTACTATAGAAAAGTCAATCCCTGGCGCAATTAAAATTTGTGACAGTTGAAAATTATTTTTTGAATAATTTACTATAGAAAAGTCAATCCCTGGCGCAATTAAAATTTGTGACAGTATAAAATTATTTTTTGAATAATTTACTATAGAAAAGGCAATCCCTGGGATATTTAAAATTTGTGACAGTTGAAAATTAGTTTTTGAATAATTTACTATAGAAAAGTCAATCCCTGGCGTAATTAAAATTTGTGACAGTTGAAAATTAGTTTTTGAATAATTTACTATAGAAAAGGCAATCCCTGGCGCAATTAAAATTTGTGACAGTATAAAATTAGTTTTTGAATAATTTACTATAGAAAAGTCAATCCCTGGCGTAATTAAAATTTGTGACAGTATAAAATTAGTTTTTGAATAATTTACTATACAAAAGTCAATCCCTGGGATATTTAAAATTTGCGACAGTATAAAATTAGTTTTTGAATAATTTACTATAGAAAAGTCAATCCCTGGCGTAATTAAAATTTGTGGACAGTATAAAATTAGTTTTTGAATAATTTACTATAGAAAAGTCAATCCCTGGGATATTTAAAATTTGCGACAGTATAAAATTATTTTTTGAATAATTTACTATAGAAAAGTCAATCCCTGGGATATTTAAAATTTGTGACAGTATAAAATTATTTTTTGAATAATTTACTATAGAAAAGTCAATCCCTGGGATATTTAAAATTTGCGACAGTATAAAATTATTTTTTTGAATAATTTACTATAGAAAAGGCAATCCCTGGCGCAATTAAAATTTGTGACAGTATAAAATTAGTTTTTGAATAATTTACTATAGAAAAGTCAATCCCTGGGATATTTAAAATTTGCGACAGTATAAAATTAGTTTTTGAATAATTTACTATAGAAAAGTCAATCCCTGGCGTAATTAAAATTTGCGACAGTATAAAATTAGTTTTTGAATAATTTACTATAGAAAAGTCAATCCCTGGGATATTTAAAATTTGCGACAGTATAAAATTAGTTTTTGAATAATTTACTATAGAAAAGTCAATCCCTGGGATATTTAAAATTTGTGACAGTATAAAATTATTTTTTGAATAATTTACTATAGAAAAGTCAATCCCTGGCGCAATTAAAATTTGTGACAGTTGAAAATTATTTTTTGAATAATTTACTATAGAAAAGTCAATCCCTGGCGCAATTAAAATTTGTGACAGTATAAAATTATTTTTTGAATAATTTACTATAGAAAAGGCAATCCCTGGGATATTTAAAATTTGCGACAGTATAAAATTATTTTTTGAATAATTTACTATAGAAAAGTCAATCCCTGGCGTAATTAAAATTTGTGACAGTATAAAATTATTTTTTTGAATAATTTACTATAGAAAAGGCAATCCCTGGCGCAATTAAAATTTGTGACAGTATAAAATTAGTTTTTGAATAATTTACTATAGAAAAGTCAATCCCTGGGATATTTAAAATTTGTGACAGTATAAAATTAGTTTTTGAATAATTTACTATAGAAAAGTCAATCCCTGGCGCAATTAAAATTTGTGACAGTATAAAATTAGTTTTGGAATAATTTACTATAGAAAAGTCAATCCCTGGGATATTTAAAATTTGCGACAGTATAAAATTAGTTTTTGAATAATTTACTATAGAAAAGTCAATCCCTGGCGTAATTAAAATTTGTGACAGTATAAAATTAGTTTTTGAATAATTTACTATAGAAAAGTCAATCCCTGGGATATTTAAAATTTGCGACAGTATAAAATTAGTTTTTGAATAATTTACTATAGAAAAGTCAATCCCTGGCGTAATTAAAATTTGTGACAGTTGAAAATTAGTTTTTGAATAATTTACTATAGAAAAGTCAATCCCTGGCGCAATTAAAATTTGTGACAGTAATAAAATTAGTTTTTGAATAATTTACTATAGAAAAGTCAATCCCTGGGATATTTAAAATTTGCGACAGTATAAAATTAGTTTTTGAATAATTTACTATAGAAAAGTCAATCCCTGGCGCAATTAAAATTTGTGACAGTATAAAATTATTTTTTGAATAATTTACTATAGAAAAGGCAATCCCTGGGATATTTAAAATTTGTGACAGTATAAAATTATTTTTTGAATAATTTACTATAGAAAAGTCAATCCCTGGCGCAATTAAAATTTGTGACAGTTGAAAAATTAGTTTTTGAATAATTTACTATAGAAAAGTCAATCCCTGGGATATTTAAAATTTGCGACAGTATAAAATTAGTTTTTTGAATAATTTACTATAGAAAAGTCAATCCCTGGCGCAATTAAAATTTGCGACAGTATAAAATTAGTTTTTTGAATAATTTACTATAGAAAAGTCAATCCCTGGGATATTTAAAATTTGTGACAGTTGAAAATTATTTTTTGAATAATTTACTATAGAAAAAGTCAATCCCTGGCGCAATTAAAATTTGTGACAGTATAAAATTATTTTTTGAATAATTTACTATAGAAAAGTCAATCCCTGGCGTAATTAAAATTTGTGACAGTATAAAATTATTTTTTGAATAATTTACTATAGAAAAGTCAATCCCTGGCGCAATTAAAATTTGTGACAGTTGAAAATTATTTTTTGAATAATTTACTATAGAAAAGTCAATCCCTGGCGCCAATTAAAATTTGTGACAGTATAAAATTATTTTTTGAATAATTTACTATAGAAAAGTCAATCCCTGGCGTAATTAAAATTTGTGACAGTTGAAAAATTAGTTTTTGAATAATTTACTATAGAAAAGTCAATCCCTGGCGCAATTAAAATTTGTGACAGTATAAAATTATTTTTTGAATAATTTACTATAGAAAAGTCAATCCCTGGCGCAATTAAAATTTGCGACAGTATAAAATTATTTTTTGAATAATTTACTATAGAAAAGTCAATCCCTGGCGCAATTAAAATTTGTGACAGTATAAAATTAGTTTTTGAATAATTTACTATAGAAAAGGCAATACCTGGGATATTTAAAATTTGTGACAGTATAAAAATTATTTTTTGAATAATTTACTATAGAAAAGTCAATCCCTGGCGCAATTAAAATTTGTGACAGTTGAAAATTAGTTTTTGAATAATTTACTATAGAAAAGTCAATCCCTGGGATATTTAAAATTTGCGACAGTATAAAATTAGTTTTTGAATAATTTACTATAGAAAAGTCAATCCCTGGCGCAATTAAAATTTGCGACAGTATAAAATTAGTTTTTGAATAATTTACTATAGAAAAGTCAATCCCTGGGATATTTAAAATTTGTGACAGTTGAAAATTATTTTTTGAATAATTTACTATAGAAAAGTCAATCCCTGGCGCAATTAAAATTTGTGACAGTTGAAAATTAGTTTTTGAATAATTTACTATAGAAAAGTCAATCCCTGGGATATTTAAAATTTGTGACAGTATAAAATTAGTTTTTGAATAATTTACTATAGAAAAGTCAATCCCTGGGATATTTAAAATTTGCGACAGTATAAAATTATTTTTTGAATAATTTACTATAGAAAAGGCAATCCCTGGGATATTTAAAATTTGTGACAGTTGAAAATTAGTTTTTGAATAATTTACTATAGAAAAGTCAATCCCTGGCGTAATTAAAATTTGTGACAGTTGAAAATTAGTTTTTGAATAATTTACTGTAGAAAAGTCAATCCCTGGCGTAATTAAAATTTGTGACAGTATAAAATTAGTTTTTGAATAATTTACTATAGAAAAGTCAATCCCTGGCGTAATTAAAATTTGTGACAGTATAAAATTAGTTTTTGAATAATTTACTATACAAAAGTCAATCCCTGGGATATTTAAAATTTGCGACAGTATAAAATTAGTTTTTGAATAATTTACTATAGAAAAGTCAATCCCTGGCGTAATTAAAATTTGTGACAGTATAAAATTAGTTTTTGAATAATTTACTATAGAAAAGTCAATCCCTGGGATATTTAAAATTTGCGACAGTATAAAATTATTTTTTGAATAATTTACTATAGAAAAGTCAATCCCTGGGATATTTAAAATTTGTGACAGTATAAAATTATTTTTTGAATAATTTACTATAGAAAAGTCAATCCCTGGGATATTTAAAATTTGCGACAGTATAAAATTATTTTTTGAATAATTTACTATAGAAAAGGCAATCCCTGGCGCAATTAAAATTTGTGACAGTATAAAATTAGTTTTTGAATAATTTACTATAGAAAAGTCAATCCCTGGGATATTTAAAATTTGCGACAGTATAAAATTAGTTTTTGAATAATTTACTATAGAAAAGTCAATCCCTGGCGTAATTAAAATTTGCGACAGTATAAAATTAGTTTTTGAATAATTTACTATAGAAAAGTCAATCCCTGGGATATTTAAAATTTGCGACAGTATAAAATTAGTTTTTGAATAATTTACTATAGAAAAGTCAATCCCTGGGATATTTAAAATTTGTGACAGTATAAAATTATTTTTTGAATAATTTACTATAGAAAAGTCAATCCCTGGCGCAATTAAAATTTGTGACAGTTGAAAATTATTTTTTGAATAATTTACTATAGAAAAGTCAATCCCTGGCGCAATTAAAATTTGTGACAGTATAAAATTATTTTTTGAATAATTTACTATAGAAAAGGCAATCCCTGGGATATTTAAAATTTGCGACAGTATAAAATTATTTTTTGAATAATTTACTATAGAAAAGTCAATCCCTGGCGTAATTAAAATTTGTGACAGTATAAAATTATTTTTTGAATAATTTACTATAGAAAAGGCAATCCCTGGCGCAATTAAAATTTGTGACAGTATAAAATTAGTTTTTGAATAATTTACTATAGAAAAGTCAATCCCTGGGATATTTAAAATTTGTGACAGTATAAAATTAGTTTTTGAATAATTTACTATAGAAAAGTCAATCCCTGGGATATTTAAAATTTGTGACAGTATAAAATTAGTTTTTGAATAATTTACTATAGAAAAGTCAATCCCTGGGATATTTAAAATTTGCGACAGTATAAAATTAGTTTTTGAATAATTTACTATAGAAAAGTCAATCCCTGGCGTAATTAAAATTTGTGACAGTATAAAATTAGTTTTTGAATAATTTACTATAGAAAAGTCAATCCCTGGGATATTTAAAATTTGCGACAGTATAAAATTAGTTTTTGAATAATTTACTATAGAAAAGTCAATCCCTGGCGTAATTAAAATTTGTGACAGTTGAAAATTAGTTTTTGAATAATTTACTATAGAAAAGTCAATCCCTGGCGCAATTAAAATTTGTGACAGTATAAAATTAGTTTTTGAATAATTTACTATAGAAAAGTCAATCCCTGGGATATTTAAAATTTGCGACAGTATAAAATTAGTTTTTGAATAATTTACTATAGAAAAGGCAATCCCTGGCGTAATTAAAATTTGTGACAGTATAAAATTATTTTTTGAATAATTTACTATAGAAAAGGCAATCCTTGGGATATTTAAAATTTGCGACAGTATAAAATTAGTTTTTGAATAATTTACTATAGAAAAGGCAATCCCTGGGATATTTAAAATTTGCGACAGTATAAAATTATTTTTTGAATAATTTACTATAGAAAAGGCAATCCCTGGCGTAATTAAAATTTGCGACAGTATAAAATTAGTTTTTGAATAATTTACTATAGAAAAGTCAATCCCTGGGATATTTAAAATTTGTGACAGTTGAAAATTAGTTTTTGAATAATTTACTATACAAAAGTCAATCCCTGGGATATTTAAAATTTGCGACAGTATAAAATTAGTTTTTGAATAATTTACTATAGAAAAGTCAATCCCTGGCGTAATTAAAATTTGTGACAGTATAAAATTAGTTTTTGAATAATTTACTATAGAAAAGTCAATCCCTGGGATATTTAAAATTTGCGACAGTATAAAATTATTTTTTGAATAATTTACTATAGAAAAGTCAATCCCTGGGATATTTAAAATTTGTGACAGTATAAAATTATTTTTTGAATAATTTACTATAGAAAAGTCAATCCCTGGGATATTTAAAATTTGCGACAGTATAAAATTATTTTTTGAATAATTTACTATAGAAAAGGCAATCCCTGGCGCAATTAAAATTTGTGACAGTATAAAATTAGTTTTTGAATAATTTACTATAGAAAAGTCAATCCCTGGGATATTTAAAATTTGCGACAGTATAAAATTAGTTTTTGAATAATTTACTATAGAAAAGTCAATCCCTGGCGTAATTAAAATTTGCGACAGTATAAAATTAGTTTTTGAATAATTTACTATAGAAAAGTCAATCCCTGGGATATTTAAAATTTGTGACAGTTGAAAATTAGTTTTTGAATAATTTACTATAGAAAAGTCAATCCCTGGGATATTTAAAATTTGTGACACTTGAAAATTAGTTTTTGAATAATTTACTATAGAAAAGTCAATCCCTGGCGTAATTAAAATTTGT
The DNA here is from genome assembly GCA_963930735.1 of Dioctria linearis. Lineage (NCBI taxonomy): Eukaryota > Metazoa > Arthropoda > Insecta > Diptera > Asilidae > Dioctria > Dioctria linearis. The sequence continues at coordinate 165,602 of CAWVNZ010002124.1, forward strand.
GACAGTTGAAAATTAGTTTTTGAATAATTTACTATAGAAAAGTCAATCCCTGGGATATTTAAAATTTGTGACAGTTGAAAATTATTTTTTGAATAATTTACTATAGAAAAGTCAATCCCTGGGATATTTAAAATTTGTGACAGTTGAAAATTATTTTTTGAATAATTTACTATAGAAAAGTCAATCCCTGGGATATTTAAAATTTGCGACAGTATAAAATTATTTTTTGAATAATTTACTATAGAAAAGTCAATCCCTGGCGTAATTAAAATTTGTGACAGTTGAAAATTAGTTTTTGAATAATTTACTATAGAAAAGTCAATCCCTGGCGCAATTAAAATTTGTGACAGTATAAAATTATTTTTTGAATAATTTACTATAGAAAAGGCAATCCCTGGCGTAATTAAAATTTGCGACAGTATAAAATTATTTTTTGAATAATTTACTATAGAAAAGTCAATCCCTGGCGCAATTAAAATTTGTGACAGTATAAAATTATTTTTTGAATAATTTACTATAGAAAAGTCAATCCCTGGGATATTTAAAATTTGCGACAGTATAAAATTAGTTTTTGAATAATTTACTATAGAAAAGGCAATCCCTGGCGTAATTAAAATTTGCGACAGTATAAAATTATTTTTTGAATAATTTACTATAGAAAAGTCAATCCCTGGCGCAATTAAAATTTGTGACAGTATAAAATTATTTTTTGAATAATTTACTATAGAAAAGTCAATCCCTGGGATATTTAAAATTTGCGACAGTATAAAATTAGTTTTTGAATAATTTACTATAGAAAAGGCAATCCCTGGCGCAATTAAAATTTGTGACAGTATAAAATTAGTTTTTGAATAATTTACTATAGAAAAGTCAATCCCTGGCGTAATTAAAATTTGTGACAGTTGAAAATTAGTTTTTGAATAATTTACTATAGAAAAGTCAATCCCTGGGATATTTAAAATTTGCGACAGTATAAAATTATTTTTTGAATAATTTACTATAGAAAAGTCAATCCCTGGCGTAATTAAAATTTGTGACAGTTGAAAATTAGTTTTTGAATAATTTACTATAGAAAAGTCAATCCCTGGCGCAATTAAAATTTGTGACAGTATAAAATTATTTTTTGAATAATTTACTATAGAAAAGGCAATCCCTGGCGTAATTAAAATTTGCGACAGTATAAAATTATTTTTTGAATAATTTACTATAGAAAAGTCAATCCCTGGCGCAATTAAAATTTGTGACAGTATAAAATTATTTTTTGAATAATTTACTATAGAAAAGTCAATCCCTGGGATATTTAAAATTTGCGACAGTATAAAATTAGTTTTTGAATAATTTACTATAGAAAAGGCAATCCCTGGCGCAATTAAAATTTGTGACAGTATAAAATTAGTTTTTGAATAATTTACTATAGAAAAGTCAATCCCTGGGATATTTAAAATTTGTGACAGTTGAAAATTATTTTTTGAATAATTTACTATAGAAAAGTCAATCCCTGGCGCAATTAAAATTTGCGACAGTATAAAATTAGTTTTTGAATAATTTACTATAGAAAAGTCAATCCCTGGGATATTTAAAATTTGTGACAGTTGAAAATTAGTTTTTGAATAATTTACTATAGAAAAGTCAATCCCTGGCGTAATTAAAATTTGTGACAGTTGAAAATTAGTTTTTGAATAATTTACTATAGAAAAGTCAATCCCTGGGATATTTAAAATTTGTGACAGTTGAAAATTATTTTTTGAATAATTTACTATAGAAAAGGCAATCCCTGGCGCAATTAAAATTTGTGACAGTTGAAAATTATTTTTTGAATAATTTACTATAGAAAAGGCAATCCCTGGGATATTTAAAATTTGCGACAGTATAAAATTATTTTTTGAATAATTTACTATAGAAAAGTCAATCCCTGGCGTAATTAAAATTTGTGACAGTTGAAAATTAGTTTTTGAATAATTTACTATAGAAAAGTCAATCCCTGGCGCAATTAAAATTTGTGACAGTATAAAATTAGTTTTTGAATAATTTACTATAGAAAAGTCAATCCCTGGGATATTTAAAATTTGCGACAGTATAAAATTATTTTTTGAATAATTTACTATAGAAAAGTCAATCCCTGGCGTAATTAAAATTTGTGACAGTTGAAAATTAGTTTTTGAATAATTTACTATAGAAAAGTCAATCCCTGGGATATTTAAAATTTGTGACAGTATAAAATTATTTTTTGAATAATTTACTATAGAAAAGTCAATCCCTGGGATATTTAAAATTTGCGACAGTATAAAATTATTTTTTGAATAATTTACTATAGAAAAGTCAATCCCTGGCGCAATTAAAATTTGTGACAGTATAAAATTAGTTTTTGAATAATTTACTATAGAAAAGTCAATCCCTGGCGCAATTAAAATTTGTCACAGTTGAAAATTAGTTTTTGAATAATTTACTATAGAAAAGGCAATCCCTGGCGCAATTAAAATTTGTGACAGTATAAAATTATTTTTTGAATAATTTACTATAGAAAAGTCAATCCCTGGCGTAATTAAAATTTGTGACAGTTGAAAATTAGTTTTTGAATAATTTACTATAGAAAAGTCAATCCCTGGGATATTTAAAATTTGCGACAGTATAAAATTATTTTTTGAATAATTTACTATAGAAAAGTCAATCCCTGGCGTAATTAAAATTTGTGACAGTTGAAAATTAGTTTTTGAATAATTTGCTATAGAAAAGTCAATCCCTGGCGCAATTAAAATTTGTGACAGTATAAAATTATTTTTTGAATAATTTACTATAGAAAAGGCAATCCCTGGCGTAATTAAAATTTGCGACAGTATAAAATTATTTTTTGAATAATTTACTATAGAAAAGTCAATCCCGGGCGCAATTAAAATTTGTGACAGTATAAAATTATTTTTTGAATAATTTACTATAGAAAAGTCAATCCCTGGGATATTTAAAATTTGCGACAGTATAAAATTAGTTTTTGAATAATTTACTATAGAAAAGGCAATCCCTGGCGCAATTAAAATTTGTGACAGTATAAAATTAGTTTTTGAATAATTTACTATAGAAAAGTCAATCCCTGGGATATTTAAAATTTGTGACAGTTGAAAATTATTTTTTGAATAATTTACTATAGAAAAGTCAATCCCTGGCGCAATTAAAATTTGCGACAGTATAAAATTATTTTTTGAATAATTTACTATAGAAAAGGCAATCCCTGGGATATTTAAAATTTGCGACAGTATAAAATTAGTTTTTGAATAATTTACTATAGAAAAGGCAATCCCTGGGATAATTAAAATTTGCGACAGTATAAAATTATTTTTTGAATAATTTACTATAGAAAAGTCAATCCCTGGGATATTTAAAATTTGCGACAGTATAAAATTATTTTTTGAATAATTTACTATAGAAAAGTCAATCCCTGGCGTAATTAAAATTTGTGACAGTATAAAATTAGTTTTTGAATAATTTACTATAGAAAAGTCAATCCCTGGCGTAATTAAAATTTGTGACAGTTGAAAATTAGTTTTTGAATAATTTACTATAGAAAAGTCAATCCCTGGGATATTTAAAATTTGTGACAGTTGAAAATTATTTTTTGAATAATTTACTATAGAAAAGGCAATCCCTGGGATATTTAAAATTTGCGACAGTATAAAATTATTTTTTGAATAATTTACTATAGAAAAGTCAATCCCTGGGATATTTAAAATTTGCGACAGTATAAAATTATTTTTTGAATAATTTACTATAGAAAAGTCAATCCCTGGCGTCATTAAAATTTGTGACAGTTGAAAATTAGTTTTTGAATAATTTACTATAGAAAAGTCAATCCCTGGGATAATTAAAATTTGTGACAGTTGAAAATTAGTTTTTGAATAATTTACTATAGAAAAGTCAATCCCTGGCGTAATTAAAATTTGTGACAGTTGAAAATTAGTTTTTGAATAATTTACTATAGAAAAGTCAATCCCTGGGATATTTAAAATTTGCGACAGTATAAAATTATTTTTTGAATAATTTACTATAGAAAAGTCAATCCCTGGCGTAATTAAAATTTGTGACAGTTGAAAATTAGTTTTTGAATAATTTACTATAGAAAAGTCAATCCCTGGCGCAATTAAAATTTGTGACAGTTGAAAATTAGTTTTTGAATAATTTACTATAGAAAAGTCAATCCCTGGCGCAATTAAAATTTGTGACAGTATAAAATTATTTTTTGAATAATTTACTATAGAAAAGTCAATCCCTGGGATATTTAAAATTTGTGACAGTATAAAATTATTTTTTGAATAATTTACTATAGAAAAGTCAATCCCTGGCGCAATTAAAATTTGTGACAGTATAAAATTATTTTTTGAATAATTTACTATAGAAAAGTCAATCCCTGGCGCAATTAAAATTTGTGACAGTATAAAATTATTTTTTGAATAATTTACTATAGAAAAGGCAATCCCTGGCGTAATTAAAATTTGCGACAGTATAAAATTATTTTTTGAATAATTTACTATAGAAAAGTCAATCCCTGGCGCAATTAAAATTTGTGACAGTATAAAATTATTTTTTGAATAATTTACTATAGAAAAGTCAATCCCTGGGATATTTAAAATTTGCGACAGTATAAAATTAGTTTTTGAATAATTTACTATAGAAAAGGCAATCCCTGGCGCAATTAAAATTTGTGACAGTATAAAATTAGTTTTTGAATAATTTACTATAGAAAAGTCAATCCCTGGGATATTTAAAATTTGTGACAGTTGAAAATTATTTTTTGAATAATTTACTATAGAAAAGTCAATCCCTGGCGCAATTAAAATTTGCGACAGTATAAAATTATTTTTTGAATAATTTACTATAGAAAAGGCAATCCCTGGGATATTTAAAATTTGCGACAGTATAAAATTAGTTTTTGAATAATTTACTATAGAAAAGTCAATCCCTGGCGTAATTAAAATTTGTGACAGTATAAAATTAGTTTTTGAATATTTTACTATAGAAAAGTCAATCCCTGGCGCAATTAAAATTTGTGACAGTATAAAATTATTTTTTGAATAATTTACTATAGAAAAGTCAATCCCTGGGATAATTAAAATTTGCGACAGTATAAAATTATTTTTTGAATAATTTACTATAGAAAAGTCAATCCCTGGCGTAATTAAAATTTGTGACAGTTGAAAATTAGTTTTTGAATAATTTACTATAGAAAAGTCAATCCCTGGGATAATTAAAATTTGTGACAGTTGAAAATTAGTTTTTGAATAATTTACTATAGAAAAGTCAATCCCTGGGATATTTAAAATTTGTGACAGTTGAAAATTAGTTTTTGAATAATTTACTATAGAAAAGTCAATCCCTGGCGTAATTAAAATTTGTGACAGTTGAAAATTAGTTTTTGAATAATTTACTATAGAAAAGTCAATCCCTGGGATATTTAAAATTTGTGACAGTTGAAAATTATTTTTTGAATAATTTACTATAGAAAAGGCAATCCCTGGGATATTTAAAATTTGCGACAGTATAAAATTATTTTTTGAATAATTTACTATAGAAAAGTCAATCCCTGGCGTAATTAAAATTTGTGACAGTTGAAAATTAGTTTTTGAATAATTTACTATAGAAAAGTCAATCCCTGGCGCAATTAAAATTTGTGACAGTTGAAAATTAGTTTTTGAATAATTTACTATAGAAAAGTCAATCCCTGGCGCAATTAAAATTTGTGACAGTATAAAATTATTTTTTGAATAATTTACTATAGAAAAGTCAATCCCTGGGATATTTAAAATTTGTGACAGTATAAAATTATTTTTTGAATAATTTACTATAGAAAAGTCAATCCCTGGCGCAATTAAAATTTATGACAGTATAAAATTATTTTTTGAATAATTTACTATAGAAAAGTCAATCCCTGGCGTAATTAAAATTTGTGACAGTTGAAAATTAGTTTTTGAATAATTTACTATAGAAAAGTCAATCCCTGGGATATTTAAAATTTGTGACAGTTGAAAATTATTTTTTGAATAATTTACTATAGAAAAGGCAATCCCTGGGATATTTAAAATTTGCGACAGTATAAAATTATTTTTTGAATAATTTACTATAGAAAAGTCAATCCCTGGCGTAATTAAAATTTGTGACAGTTGAAAATTAGTTTTTGAATAATTTACTATAGAAAAGTCAATCCCTGGCGCAATTAAAATTTGTGACAGTTGAAAATTAGTTTTTGAATAATTTACTATAGAAAAGTCAATCCCTGGCGCAATTAAAATTTGTGACAGTATAAAATTATTTTTTGAATAATTTACTATAGAAAAGTCAATCCCTGGCGCAATTAAAATTTGTGACAGTATAAAATTATTTTTTGAATAATTTACTATAGAAAAGTCAATCCCTGGGATATTTAAAATTTGTGACAGTATAAAATTATTTTTTGAATAATTTACTATAGAAAAGTCAATCCCTGGCGCAATTAAAATTTGTGACAGTATAAAATTATTTTTTGAATAATTTACTATAGAAAAGTCAATCCCTGGCGCAATTAAAATTTGTGACAGTATAAAATTAGTTTTTGAATAATTTACTATAGAAAAGTCAATCCCTGGCGTAATTAAAATTTGTGACAGTATAAAATTAGTTTTTGAATAATTTACTATAGAAAAGTCAATCCCTGGCGCAATTAAAATTTGTGACAGTATAAAATTATTTTTTGAATAATTTACTATAGAAAAGTCAATCCCTGGGATATTTAAAATTTGCGACAGTATAAAATTATTTTTTGAATAATTTACTATAGAAAAGTCAATCCCTGGCGTAATTAAAATTTGTGACAGTTGAAAATTAGTTTTTGAATAATTTACTATAGAAAAGTCAATCCCTGGGATAATTAAAATTTGTGACAGTTGAAAATTAGTTTTTGAATAATTTACTATAGAAAAGTCAATCCCTGGGATATTTAAAATTTGTGACAGTTGAAAATTATTTTTTGAATAATTTACTATAGAAAAGGCAATCCCTGGGATATTGAAAATTTGCGACAGTATAAAATTATTTTTTGAATAATTTACTATAGAAAAGTCAATCCCTGGCGTAATTAAAATTTGTGACAGTTGAAAATTATTTTTTGAATAATTTACTATAGAAAAGTCAATCCCTGGCGCAATTAAAATTTGTGACAGTTGAAAATTATTTTTTGAATAATTTACTATAGAAAAGTCAATCCCTGGGATATTTAAAATTTGTGACAGTATAAAATTAGTTTTTGAATAATTTACTATAGAAAAGGCAATCCCTGGCGCAATTAAAATTTGCGACAGTATAAAATTAGTTTTTGAATAATTTACTATAGAAAAGTCAATCCCTGGCGCAATTAAAATTTGTGACAGTTGAAAATTATTTTTTGAATAATTTACTATAGAAAAGTCAATCCCTGGCGCAATTAAAATTTGCGACAGTATAAAATTATTTTTTGAATAATTTACTATAGAAAAGGCAATCCCTGGGATATTTAAAATTTGCGACAGTATAAAATTAGTTTTTGAATAATTTACTATAGAAAAGTCAATCCCTGGGATATTTAAAATTTGTGACAGTTGAAAATTAGTTTTTGAATAATTTACTATAGAAAAGTCAATCCCTGGCGTAATTAAAATTTGTGACAGTTGAAAATTAGTTTTTGAATAATTTACTATAGAAAAGTCAATCCCTGGCGCAATTAAAATTTGTGACAGTATAAAATTATTTTTTGAATAATTTACTATAGAAAAGTCAATCCCTGGGATATTTAAAATTTGCGACAGTATAAAATTATTTTTTGAATAATTTACTATAGAAAAGTCAATCCCTGGCGTAATTAAAATTTGTGACAGTTGAAAATTAGTTTTTGAATAATTTACTATAGAAAAGTCAATCCCTGGGATATTTAAAATTTGTGACAGTTGAAAATTATTTTTTGAATAATTTACTATAGAAAAGGCAATCCCTGGGATATTGAAAATTTGCGACAGTATAAAATTATTTTTTGAATAATTTACTATAGAAAAGTCAATCCCTGGCGTAATTAAAATTTGTGACAGTTGAAAATTATTTTTTGAATAATTTACTATAGAAAAGTCAATCCCTGGCGCAATTAAAATTTGTGACAGTTGAAAATTAGTTTTTGAATAATTTACTATAGAAAAGTCAATCCCTGGGATAATTAAAATTTGTGACAGTTGAAAATTAGTTTTTGAATAATTTACTATAGAAAAGTCAATCCCTGGGATATTTAAAATTTGTGACAGTTGAAAATTATTTTTTGAATAATTTACTATAGAAAAGGCAATCCCTGGGATATTGAAAATTTGCGACAGTATAAAATTATTTTTTGAATAATTTACTATAGAAAAGTCAATCCCTGGCGTAATTAAAATTTGTGACAGTTGAAAATTATTTTTTGAATAATTTACTATAGAAAAGTCAATCCCTGGCGCAATTAAAATTTGTGACAGTTGAAAATTATTTTTTGAATAATTTACTATAGAAAAGTCAATCCCTGGGATATTTAAAATTTGTGACAGTATAAAATTAGTTTTTGAATAATTTACTATAGAAAAGGCAATCCCTGGCGCAATTAAAATTTGCGACAGTATAAAATTAGTTTTTGAATAATTTACTATAGAAAAGTCAATCCCTGGCGCAATTAAAATTTGTGACAGTTGAAAATTATTTTTTGAATAATTTACTATAGAAAAGTCAATCCCTGGCGCAATTAAAATTTGCGACAGTATAAAATTATTTTTTGAATAATTTACTATAGAAAAGGCAATCCCTGGGATATTTAAAATTTGCGACAGTATAAAATTAGTTTTTGAATAATTTACTATAGAAAAGTCAATCCCTGGGATATTTAAAATTTGTGACAGTTGAAAATTAGTTTTTGAATAATTTACTATAGAAAAGTCAATCCCTGGCGTAATTAAAATTTGTGACAGTTGAAAATTAGTTTTTGAATAATTTACTATAGAAAAGTCAATCCCTGGCGCAATTAAAATTTGTGACAGTATAAAATTATTTTTTGAATAATTTACTATAGAAAAGTCAATCCCTGGGATATTTAAAATTTGCGACAGTATAAAATTATTTTTTGAATAATTTACTATAGAAAAGTCAATCCCTGGCGTAATTAAAATTTGTGACAGTTGAAAATTAGTTTTTGAATAATTTACTATAGAAAAGTCAATCCCTGGGATATTTAAAATTTGCGACAGTATAAAATTATTTTTTGAATAATTTACTATAGAAAAGTCAATCCCTGGGATATTTAAAATTTGTGACAGTTGAAAATTAGTTTTTGAATAATTTACTATAGAAAAGTCAATCCCTGGCGTAATTAAAATTTGTGACAGTTGAAAATTAGTTTTTGAATAATTTACTATAGAAAAGTCAATCCCTGGCGTAATTAAAATTTGTGACAGTATAAAATTATTTTTTGAATAATTTACTATAGAAAAGTCAATCCCTGGCGCAATTAAAATTTGCGACAGTATAAAATTAGTTTTTGAATAATTTACTATAGAAAAGTCAATCCCTGGGATATTTAAAATTTGTGACAGTATAAAATTAGTTTTTGAAAAATTTACTATAGAAAAGTCAATCCCTGGCGCAATTAAAATTTGTGACAGTATAAAATTAGTTTTTGAATAATTTACTATAGAAAAGTCAATCCCTGGCGTAATTAAAATTTGTGACAGTTGAAAATTATTTTTTGAATAATTTACTATAGAAAAGTCAATCCCTGGCGCAATTAAAATTTGCGACAGTATAAAATTATTTTTTGAATAATTTACTATAGAAAAGGCAATCCCTGGGATATTTAAAATTTGCGACAGTATAAAATTAGTTTTTGAATAATTTACTATAAAAAAGTCAATCCCTGGCGTAATTAAAATTTGTGACAGTATAAAATTAGTTTTTGAATAATTTACTATAGAAAAGTCAATCCCTGGCGCAATTAAAATTTGTGACAGTATAAAATTATTTTTTGAATAATTTACTATAGAAAAGGCAATCCCTGGGATATTTAAAATTTGCGACAGTATAAAATTATTTTTTGAATAATTTACTATAGAAAAGTCAATCCCTGGCGCAATTAAAATTTGTGACAGTATAAAATTAGTTTTTGAATAATTTACTATAGAAAAGTCAATCCCTGGCGCAATTAAAATTTGTGACAGTATAAAATTATTTTTTGAATAATTTACTATAGAAAAGGCAATCCCTGGGATATTTAAAATTTGTGACAGTTGAAAATTATTTTTTGAATAATTTACTATAGAAAAGTCAATCCCTGGCGCAATTAAAATTTGCGACAGTATAAAATTATTTTTTGAATAATTTACTATAGAAAAGGCAATCCCTGGGATATTTAAAATTTGCGACAGTATAAAATTAGTTTTTGAATAATTTACTATAGAAAAGTCAATCCCTGGCGTAATTAAAATTTGTGACAGTATAAAATTAGTTTTTGAATAATTTACTATAGAAAAGTCAATCCCTGGCGCAATTAAAATTTGTGACAGTATAAAATTATTTTTTGAATAATTTACTATAGAAAAGTCAATCCCTGGGATATTTAAAATTTGCGACAGTATAAAATTATTTTTTGAATAATTTACTATAGAAAAGTCAATCCCTGGCGTAATTAAAATTTGTGACAGTTGAAAATTAGTTTTTGAATAATTTACTATAGAAAAGTCAATCCCTGGGATAATTAAAATTTGTGACAGTTGAAAATTAGTTTTTGAATAATTTACTATAGAAAAGTCAATCCCTGGGATATTTAAAATTTGTGACAGTTGAAAATTATTTTTTGAATAATTTACTATAGAAAAGGCAATCCCTGGGATATTTAAAATTTGCGACAGTATAAAATTATTTTTTGAATAATTTACTATAGAAAAGTCAATCCCTGGCGTAATTAAAATTTGTGACAGTTGAAAATTATTTTTTGAATAATTTACTATAGAAAAGTCAATCCCTGGCGCAATTAAAATTTGTGACAGTTGAAAATTATTTTTTGAATAATTTACTATAGAAAAGTCAATCCCTGGGATATTTAAAATTTGTGACAGTATAAAATTAGTTTTTGAATAATTTACTATAGAAAAGGCAATCCCTGGCGCAATTAAAATTTGCGACAGTATAAAATTAGTTTTTGAATAATTTACTATAGAAAAGTCAATCCCTGGCGCAATTAAAATTTGTGACAGTTGAAAATTATTTTTTGAATAATTTACTATAGAAAAGTCAATCCCTGGCGCAATTAAAATTTGCGACAGTATAAAATTATTTTTTGAATAATTTACTATAGAAAAGGCAATCCCTGGGATATTTAAAATTTGCGACAGTATAAAATTAGTTTTTGAATAATTTACTATAGAAAAGTCAATCCCTGGCGTAATTAAAATTTGTGACAGTATAAAATTAGTTTTTGAATAATTTACTATAGAAAAGTCAATCCCTGGCGCAATTAAAATTTGTGACAGTTGAAAATTAGTTTTTGAATAATTTACTATAGAAAAGTCATTCCCTGGCGTAATTAAAATTTGTGACAGTTGAAAATTAGTTTTTGAATAATTTACTATAGAAAAGTCAATCCCTGGCGCAATTAAAATTTGTGACAGTATAAAATTATTTTTTGAATAATTTACTATAGAAAAGTCAATCCCTGGGATATTTAAAATTTGCGACAGTATAAAATTATTTTTTGAATAATTTACTATAGAAAAGTCAATCCCTGGCGTAATTAAAATTTGTGACAGTTGAAAATTAGTTTTTGAATAATTTACTATAGAAAAGTCAATCCCTGGGATATTTAAAATTTGTGACAGTATAAAATTATTTTTTGAATAATTTACTATAGAAAAGTCAATCCCTGGGATATTTAAAATTTGCGACAGTATAAAATTATTTTTTGAATAATTTACTATAGAAAAGTCAATCCCTGGCGTAATTAAAATTTGTGACAGTTGAAAATTAGTTTTTGAATAATTTACTATAGAAAAGTCAATCCCTGGCGCAATTAAAATTTGTGACAGTTGAAAATTAGTTTTTGAATAATTTACTATAGAAAAGGCAATCCCTGGCGCAATTAAAATTTGTGACAGTATAAAATTATTTTTTGAATAATTTACTATAGAAAAGTCAATCCCTGGCGTAATTAAAATTTGTGACAGTTGAAAATTAGTTTTTGAATAATTTACTATAGAAAAGTCAATCCCTGGGATATTTAAAATTTGCGACAGTATAAAATTATTTTTTGAATAATTTACTATAGAAAAGTCAATCCCTGGCGTAATTAAAATTTGTGACAGTTGAAAATTAGTTTTTGAATAATTTACTATAGAAAAGTCAATCCCTGGCGCAATTAAAATTTGTGACAGTATAAAATTATTTTTTGAATAATTTACTATAGAAAAGGCAATCCCTGGCGTAATTAAAATTTGCGACAGTATAAAATTATTTTTTGAATAATTTACTATAGAAAAGTCAATCCCTGGCGCAATTAAAATTTGTGACAGTATAAAATTATTTTTTGAATAATTTACTATAGAAAAGTCAATCCCTGGGATATTTAAAATTTGCGACAGTATAAAATTAGTTTTTGAATAATTTACTATAGAAAAGGCAATCCCTGGGATATTTAAAATTTGTGACAGTATAAAATTATTTTTTGAATAATTTACTATAGAAAAGGCAATCCCTGGCGTAATTAAAATTTGCGACAGTATAAAATTATTTTTTGAATAATTTACTATAGAAAAGTCAATCCCTGGCGCAATTAAAATTTGTGACAGTATAAAATTATTTTTTGAATAATTTACTATAGAAAAGTCAATCCCTGGGATATTTAAAATTTGCGACAGTATAAAATTAGTTTTTGAATAATTTACTATAGAAAAGGCAATCCCTGGCGCAATTAAAATTTGTGACAGTATAAAATTAGTTTTTGAATAATTTACTATAGAAAAGTCAATCCCTGGGATATTTAAAATTTGTGACAGTTGAAAATTATTTTTTGAATAATTTACTATAGAAAAGTCAATCCCTGGCGCAATTAAAATTTGCGACAGTATAAAATTAGTTTTTGAATAATTTACTATAGAAAAGTCAATCCCTGGGATATTTAAAATTTGTGACAGTTGAAAATTAGTTTTTGAATAATTTACTATAGAAAAGTCAATCCCTGGCGTAATTAAAATTTGTGACAGTTGAAAATTAGTTTTTGAATAATTTACTATAGAAAAGTCAATCCCTGGGATATTTAAAATTTGTGACAGTTGAAAATTATTTTTTGAATAATTTACTATAGAAAAGTCAATCCCTGGCGCAATTAAAATTTGTGACAGTATAAAATTAGTTTTTGAATAATTTACTATAGAAAAGGCAATCCCTGGGATATTTAAAATTTGCGACAGTATAAAATTATTTTTTGAATAATTTACTATAGAAAAGTCAATCCCTGGCGTAATTAAAATTTGTGACAGTTGAAAATTAGTTTTTGAATAATTTACTATAGAAAAGTCAATCCCTGGGATATTTAAAATTTGTGACAGTATAAAATTATTTTTTGAATAATTTACTATAGAAAAGTCAATCCCTGGGATATTTAAAATTTGCGACAGTATAAAATTATTTTTTGAATAATTTACTATAGAAAAGTCAATCCCTGGCGCAATTAAAATTTGTGACAGTATAAAATTAGCTTTTGAATAATTTACTATAGAAAAGTCAATCCCTGGCGCAATTAAAATTTGTGACAGTTGAAAATTAGTTTTTGAATAATTTACTATAGAAAAGGCAATCCCTGGCGCAATTAAAATTTGTGACAGTATAAAATTATTTTTTGAATAATTTACTATAGAAAAGTCAATCCCTGGCGTAATTAAAATTTGTGACAGTTGAAAATTAGTTTTTGAATAATTTACTAGAGAAAAGTCAATCCCTGGGATATTTAAAATTTGCGACAGTATAAAATTATTTTTTGAATAATTAACTATAGAAAAGTCAATCCCTGGCGTAATTAAAATTTGTGACAGTTGAAAATTAGTTTTTGAATAATTTACTATAGAAAAGTCAATCCCTGGCGCAATTAAAATTTGTGACAGTATAAAATTATTTTTTGAATAATTTACTATAGAAAAGGCAATCCCTGGCGTAATTAAAATTTGCGACAGTATAAAATTATTTTTTGAATAATTTACTATAGAAAAGTCAATCCCTGGCGCAATTAAAATTTGTGACAGTATAAAATTATTTTTTGAATAATTTACTATAGAAAAGTCAATCCCTGGCGTAATTAAAATTTGTGACAGTTGAAAATTAGTTTTTGAATAATTTACTATAGAAAAGTCAATCCCTGGCGCAATTAAAATTTGTGACAGTATAAAATTAGTTTTTGAATAATTTACTATAGAAAAGTCAATCCCTGGGATATTTAAAATTTGTGACAGTATAAAATTATTTTTTGAATAATTTACTATAGAAAAGTCAATCCCTGGGATATTTAAAATTTGCGACAGTATAAAATTATTTTTTGAATAATTTACTATAGAAAAGTCAATCCCTGGCGTAATTAAAATTTGTGACAGTTGAAAATTAGTTTTTGAATAATTTACTATAGAAAAGTCAATCCCTGGCGCAATTAAAATTTGTGACAGTTGAAAATTAGTTTTTGAATAATTTACTATAGAAAAGGCAATCCCTGGCGCAATTAAAATTTGTGACAGTATAAAATTATTTTTTGAATAATTTACTATAGAAAAGTCAATCCCTGGCGTAATTAAAATTTGTGACAGTTGAAAATTAGTTTTTGAATAATTTACTATAGAAAAGTCAATCCCTGGGATATTTAAAATTTGCGACAGTATAAAATTATTTTTTGAATAATTTACTATAGAAAAGTCAATCCCTGGCGTAATTAAAATTTGTGACAGTTGAAAATTAGTTTTTGAATAATTTACTATAGAAAAGTCAATCCCTGGCGCAATTAAAATTTGTGACAGTATAAAATTATTTTTTGAATAATTTACTATAGAAAAGGCAATCCCTGGCGTAATTAAAATTTGCGACAGTATAAAATTATTTTTTGAATAATTTACTATAGAAAAGTCAATCCCTGGCGCAATTAAAATTTGTGACAGTATAAAATTATTTTTTGAATAATTTACTATAGAAAAGTCAATCCCTGGGATATTTAAAATTTGCGACAGTATAAAATTAGTTTTTGAATAATTTACTATAGAAAAGGCAATCCCTGGGATATTTAAAATTTGTGACAGTATAAAATTATTTTTTGAATAATTTACTATAGAAAAGGCAATCCCTGGCGTAATTAAAATTTGCGACAGTATAAAATTATTTTTTGAATAATTTACTATAGAAAAGTCAATCCCTGGCGCAATTAAAATTTGTGACAGTATAAAATTATTTTTTGAATAATTTACTATAGAAAAGTCAATCCCTGGGATATTTAAAATTTGCGACAGTATAAAATTAGTTTTTGAATAATTTACTATAGAAAAGGCAATCCCTGGCGCAATTAAAATTTGTGACAGTATAAAATTAGTTTTTGAATAATTTACTATAGAAAAGTCAATCCCTGGGATATTTAAAATTTGTGACAGTTGAAAATTATTTTTTGAATAATTTACTATAGAAAAGTCAATCCCTGGCGCAATTAAAATTTGCGACAGTATAAAATTAGTTTTTGAATAATTTACTATAGAAAAGTCAATCCCTGGGATATTTAAAATTTGTGACAGTTGAAAATTAGTTTTTGAATAATTTACTATAGAAAAGTCAATCCCTGGCGTAATTAAAATTTGTGACAGTTGAAAATTAGTTTTTGAATAATTTACTATAGAAAAGTCAATCCCTGGGATATTTAAAATTTGTGACAGTTGAAAATTATTTTTTGAATAATTTACTATAGAAAAGTCAATCCCTGGCGCAATTAAAATTTGTGACAGTATAAAATTAGTTTTTGAATAATTTACTATAGAAAAGGCAATCCCTGGGATATTTAAAATTTGCGACAGTATAAAATTATTTTTTGAATAATTTACTATAGAAAAGTCAATCCCTGGCGTAATTAAAATTTGTGACAGTTGAAAATTAGTTTTTGAATAATTTACTATAGAAAAGTCAATCCCTGGGATATTTAAAATTTGTGACAGTATAAAATTATTTTTTGAATAATTTACTATAGAAAAGTCAATCCCTGGGATATTTAAAATTTGCGACAGTATAAAATTATTTTTTGAATAATTTACTATAGAAAAGTCAATCCCTGGCGCAATTAAAATTTGTGACAGTATAAAATTAGCTTTTGAATAATTTACTATAGAAAAGTCAATCCCTGGCGCAATTAAAATTTGTGACAGTTGAAAATTAGTTTTTGAATAATTTACTATAGAAAAGGCAATCCCTGGCGCAATTAAAATTTGTGACAGTATAAAATTATTTTTTGAATAATTTACTATAGAAAAGTCAATCCCTGGCGTAATTAAAATTTGTGACAGTTGAAAATTAGTTTTTGAATAATTTACTAGAGAAAAGTCAATCCCTGGGATATTTAAAATTTGCGACAGTATAAAATTATTTTTTGAATAATTAACTATAGAAAAGTCAATCCCTGGCGTAATTAAAATTTGTGACAGTTGAAAATTAGTTTTTGAATAATTTACTATAGAAAAGTCAATCCCTGGCGCAATTAAAATTTGTGACAGTATAAAATTATTTTTTGAATAATTTACTATAGAAAAGGCAATCCCTGGCGTAATTAAAATTTGCGACAGTATAAAATTATTTTTTGAATAATTTACTATAGAAAAGTCAATCCCTGGCGCAATTAAAATTTGTGACAGTATAAAATTATTTTTTGAATAATTTACTATAGAAAAGTCAATCCCTGGCGTAATTAAAATTTGTGACAGTTGAAAATTAGTTTTTGAATAATTTACTATAGAAAAGTCAATCCCTGGCGCAATTAAAATTTGTGACAGTATAAAATTAGTTTTTGAATAATTTACTATAGAAAAGGCAATCCCTGGGATATTTAAAATTTGCGACAGTATAAAATTAGTTTTTGAATAATTTACTATAGAAAAGTCAATCCCTGGCGCAATTAAAATTTGTGACAGTTGAAAATTATTTTTTGAATAATTTACTATAGAAAAGTCAATCCCTGGCGCAATTAAAATTTGTGACAGTATAAAATTATTTTTTGAATAATTTACTATAGAAAAGTCAATCCCTGGCGCAATTAAAATTTGTGACAGTTGAAAATTAGTTTTTGAATAATTTACTATAGAAAAGTCAATCCCTGGGATATTTAAAATTTGCGACAGTATAAAATTATTTTTTGAATAATTTACTATAGAAAAGTCAATCCCTGGCGCAATTAAAATTTGTGACAGTATAAAATTATTTTTTGAATAATTTACTATAGAAAAGTCAATCCCTGGCGTAATTAAAATTTGTGACAGTTGAAAATTAGTTTTTGAATAATTTACTATAGAAAAGTCAATCCCTGGCGCAATTAAAATTTGTGACAGTATAAAATTAGTTTTTGAATAATTTACTATAGAAAAGTCAATCCCTGGCGCAATTAAAATTTGCGACAGTATAAAATTAGTTTTTGAATAATTTACTATAGAAAAGTCAATCCCTGGGATATTTAAAATTTGTGACAGTATAAAATTATTTTTTGAATAATTTACTATAGAAAAGTCAATCCCTGGGATATTTAAAATTTGCGACAGTATAAAATTATTTTTTGAATAATTTACTATAGAAAAGGCAATCCCTGGCGCAATTAAAATTTGTGACAGTATAAAATTATTTTTTGAATAATTTACTATAGAAAAGTCAATCCCTGGCGCAATTAAAATTTGTGACAGTTGAAAATTATTTTTTGAATAATTTACTATAGAAAAGGCAATCCCTGGCGTAATTAAAATTTGTGACAATATAAAATTATTTTTTGAATAATTTACTATAGAAAAGTCAATCCCTGGCGTAATTAAAATTTGTGACAGTATAAAATTATTTTTTGAATAATTTACTATAGAAAAGTCAATCCCTGGCGCACATAAAATTTGTGACAGTATAAAATTAGTTTTTGAATAATTTACTATAGAAAAGTCAATCCCTGGCGCAATTAAAATTTGTGACAGTTGAAAATTATTTTTTGAATAATTTACTATAGAAAAGGCAATCCCTGGCGTAATTAAAATTTGTGACAGTTGAAAATTATTTTTTGAATAATTTACTATAGAAAAGGCAATCCCTGGCGCAATTAAAATTTGTGACAGTATAAAATTATTTTTTGAATAATTTACTATAGAAAAGTCAATCCCTGGCGCACATAAAATTTGTGACAGTATAAAATTAGTTTTTGAATAATTTACTATAGAAAAGTCAATCCCTGGCGCAATTAAAATTTGTGACAGTATAAAATTAGTTTTTGAATAATTTACTATAGAAAAGGCAATCCCTGGCGCAATTAAAATTTGTGACAGTTGAAAATTATTTTTTGAATAATTTACTATAGAAAAGGCAATCCCTGGCGTAATTAAAATTTGTGACAGTTGAAAATTATTTTTTGAATAATTTACTATAGAAAAGGCAATCCCTGGCGTAATTAAAATTTGCGACAGTATAAAATTAGTTTTTGAATAATTTACTATAGAAAAGGCAATCCTTGGCGTAATTAAAATTTGCGACAGTATAAAATTAGTTTTTGAATAATTTACTATAGAAAAGTCAATCCCTGGCGCAATTAAAATTTGTGACAGTTGAAAATTATTTTTTGAATAATTTACTATAGAAAAGGCAATCCCTGGCGTAATTAAAATTTGTGACAGTTGAAAATTATTTTTTGAATAATTTACTATAGAAAAGTCAATCCCTGGCGCACATAAAATTTGTGACAGTATAAAATTAGTTTTTGAATAATTTACTATAGAAAAGTCAATCCCTGGCGCAATTAAAATTTGTGACAGTTGAAAATTATTTTTTGAATAATTTACTATAGAAAAGGCAATCCCTGGCGTAATTAAAATTTGTGACAGTATAAAATTATTTTTTGAATAATTTACTATAGAAAAGTCAATCCCTGGCGCAATTAAAATTTGTGACAGTTGAAAATTATTTTTTGAATAATTTACTATAGAAAAGGCAATCCCTGGCGCAATTAAAATTTGTGACAGTATAAAATTATTTTTTGAATAATTTACTATAGAAAAGTCAATCCCTGGCGCAATTAAAATTTGTGACAGTATAAAATTATTTTTTGAATAATTTACTATAGAAAAGGCAATCCCTGGCGTAATTAAAATTTGTGACAGTTGAAAATTAGTTTTTGAATAATTTACTATAGAAAAGTCAATCCCTGGCGTAATTAAAATTTGTGACAGTATAAAATTATTTTTTGAATAATTTACTATAGAAAAGGCAATCCCTGGCGCAATTAAAATTTGTGACAGTATAAAATTATTTTTTGAATAATTTACTATAGAAAAGTCAATCCCTGGCGCAATTAAAATTTGTGACAGTTGAAAATTATTTTTTGAATAATTTACTATAGAAAAGGCAATCCCTGGCGTAATTAAAATTTGTGACAGTTGAAAATTATTTTTTGAATAATTTACTATAGAAAAGGCAATCCCTGGCGCAATTAAAATTTGTGACAGTATAAAATTATTTTTTGAATAATTTACTATAGAAAAGTCAATCCCTGGGATATTTAAAATTTGCGACAGTATAAAATTAGTTTTTGAATAATTTACTATAGAAAAGTCAATCCCTGGGATATTTAAAATTATGTCGCAAATTTTAAATATCCCAGGGATTGACTTTTCTATAGTAAATTATTCAAAAACTAATTTTCAACTGTCACAAATTTTAAATATCCCAGGGATTGACTTTTCTATAGTAAATTATTCAAAAACTAATTTTCAACTGTCACAAATTTTAATTACGCCAGGGATTGACTTTTCTATAGTAAATTATTCAAAAACTAATTTTCAACTGTCGCAAATTTTAAATATCCCAGGGATTGACTTTTCTATAGTAAATTATTCAAAAACTAATTTTCAACTGTCACAAATTTTAATTACGCCAGGGATTGACTTTTCTATAGTAAATTATTCAAAAACTAATTTTATACTGTCGCAAATTTTAAATATCCCAGGGATTGACTTTTCTATAGTAAATTATTCAAAAAATAATTTTATACTGTCGCAAATTTTAAATATCCCAGGGATTGCCTTTTCTATAGTAAATTATTCAAAAAATAATTTTCAACTGTCACAAATTTTAAATATCCCAGGGATTGACTTTTCTATAGTAAATTATTCAAAAACTAATTTTCAACTGTCACAAATTTTAAATATCCCAGGGATTGACTTTTCTATAGTAAATTATTCAAAAAATAATTTTATACTGTCACAAATTTTAATTGCGCCAGGGATTGACTTTTCTATAGTAAATTATTCAAAAACTAATTTTATACTGTCACAAATTTTAAATATCCCAGGGATTGACTTTTCTATAGTAAATTATTCAAAAACTAATTTTCAACTGTCACAAATTTTAATTACGCCAGGGATTGACTTTTCTATAGTAAATTATTCAAAAACTAATTTTCAACTGTCACAAATTTTAATTATCCCAGGGATTGACTTTTCTATAGTAAATTATTCAAAAAATAATTTTCAACTGTCACAAATTTTAATTATCCCAGGGATTGACTTTTCTATAGTAAATTATTCAAAAAATAATTTTATACTGTCGCAAATTTTAATTGCGCCAGGGATTGACTTTTCTATAGTAAATTATTCAAAAACTAATTTTATACTGTCACAAATTTTAAATATCCCAGGGATTGACTTTTCTATAGTAAATTATTCAAAAAATAATTTTATACTGTCACAAATTTTAAATATCCCAGGGATTGACTTTTCTATAGTAAATTATTCAAAAAATAATTTTCAACTGTCACAAATTTTAATTACGCCAGGGATTGACTTTTCTATAGTAAATTATTCAAAAACTAATTTTCAACTGTCACAAATTTTAATTACGCCAGGGATTGCCTTTTCTATAGTAAATTATTCAAAAAATAATTTTCAACTGTCACAAATTTTAATTACGCCAGGGATTGCCTTTTCTATAGTAAATTATTCAAAAAATAATTTTCAACTGTCACAAATTTTAAATATCCCAGGGATTGCCTTTTCTATAGTAAATTATTCAAAAACTAATTTTATACTGTCGCAAATTTTAAATATCCCAGGGATTGACTTTTCTATAGTAAATTATTCAAAAACTAATTTTATACTGTCGCAAATTTTAAATATCCCAGGGATTGCCTTTTCTATAGTAAATTATTCAAAAAATAATTTTATACTGTCACAAATTTTAAATATCCCAGGGATTGACTTTTCTATAGTAAATTATTCAAAAACTAATTTTATACTGTCGCAAATTTTAATTACGCCAGGGATTGACTTTTCTATAGTAAATTATTCAAAAACTAATTTTATACTGTCACAAATTTTAATTGCGCCAGGGATTGCCTTTTCTATAGTAAATTATTCAAAAACTAATTTTATACTGTCACAAATTTTAATTGCGCCAGGGATTGACTTTTCTATAGTAAATTATTCAAAAAATAATTTTCAACTGTCACAAATTTTAATTGCGCCAGGGATTGACTTTTCTATAGTAAATTATTCAAAAAATAATTTTCAACTGTCACAAATTTTATGTGCGCCAGGGATTGACTTTTCTATAGTAAATTATTCAAAAACTAATTTTATACTGTCGCAAATTTTAAATATCCCAGGGATTGCCTTTTCTATAGTAAATTATTCAAAAAATAATTTTATACTGTCACAAATTTTAATTGCGCCAGGGATTGACTTTTCTATAGTAAATTATTCAAAAAATAATTTTATACTGTCGCAAATTTTAAATATCCCAGGGATTGACTTTTCTATAGTAAATTATTCAAAAAATAATTTTCAACTGTCACAAATTTTAATTACGCCAGGGATTGCCTTTTCTATAGTAAATTATTCAAAAAATAATTTTATACTGTCACAAATTTTAATTGCGCCAGGGATTGACTTTTCTATAGTAAATTATTCAAAAACTAATTTTATACTGTCGCAAATTTTAAATATCCCAGGGATTGACTTTTCTATAGTAAATTATTCAAAAACTAATTTTATACTGTCGCAAATTTTAAATATCCCAGGGATTGCCTTTTCTATAGTAAATTATTCAAAAAATAATTTTCAACTGTCACAAATTTTAATTACGCCAGGGATTGCCTTTTCTATAGTAAATTATTCAAAAAATAATTTTATACTGTCACAAATTTTAATTGCGCCAGGGATTGACTTTTCTATAGTAAATTATTCAATATTTTCTATAGTAAATTATTCAAAAAATAATTTTCAACTGTCACAAATTTTAATTGCGCCAGGGATTGACTTTTCTATAGTAAATTATTCAAAAAATAATTTTATACTGTCACAAATTTTAATTGCGCCAGGGATTGACTTTTCTATAGTAAATTATTCAAAAAATAATTTTATACTGTCGCAAATTTTAAACATCCCAGGGATTGACTTTTCTATAGTAAATTATTCAAAAAATAATTTTCAACTGTCACAAATTTTAATTACGCCAGGGATTGCCTTTTCTATAGTAAATTATTCAAAAAATAATTTTATACTGTCACAAATTTTAATTGCGCCAGGGATTGACTTTTCTATAGTAAATTATTCAAAAACTAATTTTATACTGTCGCAAATTTTAAATATCCCAGGGATTGCCTTTTCTATAGTAAATTATTCAAAAAATAATTTTATACTGTCACAAATTTTAATTGCGCCAGGGATTGACTTTTCTATAGTAAATTATTCAAAAACTAATTTTATACTGTCACAAATTTTAATTGCGCCAGGGATTGACTTTTCTATAGTAAATTATTCAAAAAATAATTTTCAACTGTCACATATTTTAATTACGCCAGGGATTGACTTTTCTATAGTAAATTATTCAAAAAATAATTTTCAACTGTCACAAATTTTAATTGCGCCAGGGATTGACTTTTCTATAGTAAATTATTCAAAAACTAATTTTATACTGTCGCAAATTTTAAATATCCCAGGGATTGACTTTTCTATAGTAAATTATTCAAAAAATAATTTTCAACTGTCACAAATTTTAATTGCGCCAGGGATTGCCTTTTCTATAGTAAATTATTCAAAAAATAATTTTATACTGTCACAAATTTTAAATATCCCAGGGCTTGACTTTTCTATAGTAAATTATTCAAAAACTAATTTTATACTGTCACAAATTTTAATTGCGCCAGGGATTGACTTTTCTATAGTAAATTATTCAAAAAATAATTTTCAACTGTCGCAAATTTTAATTGCGCCAGGGATTGACTTTTCTATAGTAAATTATTTAAAAACTAATTTTATACTGTCGCAAATTTTAAATATCCCAGGGATTGCCTTTTCTATAGTAAATTATTCAAAAAATAATTTTATACTGTCACAAATTTTAATTGCGCCAGGGATTGACTTTTCTATAGTAAATTATTCAAAAACTAATTTTATACTGTCGCAAATTTTAAATATCCCAGGGATTGCCTTTTCTATAGTAAATTATTCAAAAACTAATTTTATACTGTCACAAATTTTAAATATCCCAGGGATTGCCTTTTCTATAGTAAATTATTCAAAAAATAATTTTATACTGTCACAAATTTTAATTACGCCAGGGATTGACTTTTCTATAGTAAATTATTCAAAAACTAATTTTATACAGTCGCAAATTTTAAATATCCCAGGGATTGCCTTTTCTATAGTAAATTATTCAAAAACTAATTTTATACTGTCACAAATTTTAAATATCCCAGGGATTGCCTTTTCTATAGTAAATTATTCAAAAACTAATTTTATACTGTCGCAAATTTTAATTACGCCAGGGATTGACTTTTCTATAGTAAATTATTCAAAAACTAATTTTATACTGTCACAAATTTTAATTACGCCAGGGATTGCCTTTTCTATAGTAAATTATTCAAAAAATAATTTTCAACTGTCACAAATTTTAATTACGCCAGGGATTGCCTTTTCTATAGTAAATTATTCAAAAAATAATTTTCAACTGTCACAAATTTTAAATATCCCAGGGATTGACTTTTCTATAGTAAATTATTCAAAAACTAATTTTATACTGTCACAAATTTTAATTACGCCAGGGATTGCCTTTTCTATAGTAAATTATTCAAAAAATAATTTTCAACTGTCGCAAATTTTAATTACGCCAGGGATTGCCTTTTCTATAGTAAATTATTCAAAAACTAATTTTATACTGTCACAAATTTTAATTGCGCCAGGGATTGACTTTTCTATAGTAAATTATTCAAAAAATAATTTTATACTGTCGCAAATTTTAATTACGCCAGGGATTGCCTTTTCTATAGTAAATTATTCAAAAAATAATTTTCAACTGTCGCAAATTTTAATTGCGCCAGGGATTGACTTTTCTATAGTAAATTATTCAAAAAATAATTTTATACTGTCACAAATTTTAATTACGCCAGGGATTGACTTTTCTATAGTAAATTATTCAAAAAATAATTTTCAACTGTCACAAATTTTAATTACGCCAGGGATTGCCTTTTCTATAGTAAATTATTCAAAAAATAATTTTCAACTGTCACAAATTTTAATTGCGCCAGGGATTGACTTTTCTATAGTAAATTATTCAAAAAATAATTTTATACTGTCACAAATTTTAATTGCGCCAGGGATTGACTTTTCTATAGTAAATTATTCAAAAACTAATTTTATACTGTCGCAAATTTTAAATATCCCAGGGATTGCCTTTTCTATAGTAAATTATTCAAAAAATAATTTTATACTGTCACAAATTTTAATTGCGCCAGGGATTGACTTTTCTATAGTAAATTATTCAAAAAATAATTTTCAACTGTCGCAAATTTTAATTACGCCAGGGATTGCCTTTTCTATAGTAAATTATTCAAAAACTAATTTTATACTGTCACAAATTTTAATTGCGCCAGGGATTGACTTTTCTATAGTAAATTATTCAAAAAATAATTTTCAACTGTCACAAATTTTAAATATCCCAGGGATTGCCTTTTCTATAGTAAATTATTCAAAAACTAATTTTATACTGTCGCAAATTTTAATTACGCCAGGGATTGCCTTTTCTATAGTAAATTATTCAAAAAATAATTTTCAACTGTCGCAAATTTTAATTGCGCCAGGGATTGACTTTTCTATAGTAAATTATTCAAAAAATAATTTTATACTGTCGCAAATTTTAATTGCGCCAGGGATTGACTTTTCTATAGTAAATTATTCAAAAAATAATTTTATACTGTCACAAATTTTAATTGCGCCAGGGATTGACTTTTCTATAGTAAATTATTCAAAAACTAATTTTCAACTGTCACAAATTTTAATTACGCCAGGGATTGCCTTTTCTATAGTAAATTATTCAAAAAATAATTTTATACTGTCGCAAATTTTAAATATCCCAGGGATTGACTTTTCTATAGTAAATTATTCAAAAAATAATTTTCAACTGTCACAAATTTTAATTACGCCAGGGATTGCCTTTTCTATAGTAAATTATTCAAAAAATAATTTTCAACTGTCACAAATTTTAAATATCCCAGGGATTGACTTTTCTATAGTAAATTATTCAAAAACTAATTTTATACTGTCACAAATTTTAATTACGCCAGGGATTGACTTTTCTATAGTAAATTATTCAAAAAATAATTTTCAACTGTCACAAATTTTAAATATCCCAGGGATTGCCTTTTCTATAGTAAATTATTCAAAAAATAATTTTCAACTGTCACAAATTTTAAATATCCCAGGGATTGCCTTTTCTATAGTAAATTATTCAAAAAATAATTTTATACTGTCACAAATTTTAATTGCGCCAGGGATTGACTTTTCTATAGTAAATTATTCAAAAACTAATTTTATACTGTCGCAAATTTTAAATATCCCAGGGATTGCCTTTTCTATAGTAAATTATTCAAAAAATAATTTTATACTGTCACAAATTTTAAATATCCCAGGGATTGACTTTTCTATAGTAAATTATTCAAAAAATAATTTTATACTGTCGCAAATTTTAAATATCCCAGGGATTGACTTTTCTATAGTAAATTATTCAAAAACTAATTTTATACTGTCGCAAATTTTAAATATCCCAGGGATTGACTTTTCTATAGTAAATTATTCAAAAAATAATTTTCAACTGTCACAAATTTTAATTACGCCAGGGATTGCCTTTTCTATAGTAAATTATTCAAAAAATAATTTTCAACTGTCACAAATTTTAAATATCCCAGGGATTGACTTTTCTATAGTAAATTATTCAAAAACTAATTTTATACTGTCACAAATTTTAATTACGCCAGGGATTGACTTTTCTATAGTAAATTATTCAAAAAATAATTTTATACTGTCGCAAATTTTAAATACGCCAGGGATTGCCTTTTCTATAGTAAATTATTCAAAAAATAATTTTCAACTGTCACAAATTTTAATTACGCCAGGGATTGCCTTTTCTATAGTAAATTATTCAAAAAATAATTTTCAACTGTCACAAATTTTAATTACGCCAGGGATTGCCTTTTCTATAGTAAATTATTCAAAAAATAATTTTCAACTGTCACAAATTTTAAATATCCCAGGGATTGACTTTTCTAAAGTAAATTATTCAAAAACTAATTTTATACTGTCGCAAATTTTAAATATCCCAGGGATTGACTTTTCTATAGTAAATTATTCAAAAAATAATTTTCAACTGTCACAAATTTTAAATATCTCAGGGATTGACTTTTCTATAGTAAATTATTCAAAAACTAATTTTATACTGTCACAAATTTTAAATATCCCAGGGATTGACTTTTCTATAGTAAATTATTCAAAAAATAATTTTATACTGTCACAAATTTTAATTGCGCCAGGGATTGCCTTTTCTATAGTAAATTATTCAAAAACTAATTTTATACTGTCGCAAATTTTAAATATCCCAGGGATTGACTTTTCTATAGTAAATTATTCAAAAAATAATTTTCAACTGTCACAAATTTTAATTACGCCAGGGATTGCCTTTTCTATAGTAAATTATTCAAAAAATAATTTTCAACTGTCACAAATTTTAATTACGCCAGGGATTGACTTTTCTATAGTAAATTATTCAAAAACTAATTTTATACTGTCGCAAATTTTAAATATCCCAGGGATTGACTTTTCTATAGTAAATTATTCAAAAAATAATTTTCAACTGTCACAAATTTTAATTACGCCAGGGATTGCCTTTTCTATAGTAAATTATTCAAAAAATAATTTTCAACTGTCACAAATTTTAAATATCCCAGGGATTGACTTTTCTATAGTAAATTATTCAAAAAATAATTTTATACTGTCGCAAATTTTAATTACGCCAGGGATTGCCTTTTCTATAGTAAATTATTCAAAAAATAATTTTCAACTGTCGCAAATTTTAATTGCGCCAGGGATTGACTTTTCTATAGTAAATTATTCAAAAAATAATTTTATACTGTCACAAATTTTAATTACGCCAGGGATTGACTTTTCTATAGTAAATTATTCAAAAACTAATTTTCAACTGTCACAAATTTTAATTACGCCAGGGATTGCCTTTTCTATAGTAAATTATTCAAAAAATAATTTTCAACTGTCACAAATTTTAATTGCGCCAGGGATTGACTTTTCTATAGTAAATTATTCAAAAAATAATTTTATACTGTCACAAATTTTAATTGCGCCAGGGATTGACTTTTCTATAGTAAATTATTCAAAAACTAATTTTATACTGTCGCAAATTTTAAATATCCCAGGGATTGCCTTTTCTATAGTAAATTATTCAAAAAATAATTTTATACTGTCACAAATTTTAATTGCGCCAGGGATTGACTTTTCTATAGTAAATTATTCAAAAAATAATTTTCAACTGTCGCAAATTTTAATTACGCCAGGGATTGCCTTTTCTATAGTAAATTATTCAAAAACTAATTTTATACTGTCACAAATTTTAATTGCGCCAGGGATTGACTTTTCTATAGTAAATTATTCAAAAACTAATTTTATACTGTCGCAAATTTTAAATATCCCAGGGATTGCCTTTTCTATAGTAAATTATTCAAAAAATAATTTTATACTGTCACAAATTTTAATTACGCCAGGGATTGCCTTTTCTATAGTAAATTATTCAAAAAATAATTTTCAACTGTCACAAATTTTAAATATCCCAGGGATTGACTTTTCTATAGTAAATTATTCAAAAAATAATTTTATACTGTCACAAATTTTAATTGCGCCAGGGATTGACTTTTCTATAGTAAATTATTCAAAAACTAATTTTATACTGTCGCAAATTTTAAATATCCCAGGGATTGCCTTTTCTATAGTAAATTATTCAAAAAATAATTTTATACTGTCACAAATTTTAATTGCGCCAGGGATTGACTTTTCTATAGTAAATTATTCAAAAACTAATTTTATACTGTCGCAAATTTTAAATATCCCAGGGATTGCCTTTTCTATAGTAAATTATTCAAAAAATAATTTTATACTGTCACAAATTTTAATTACGCCAGGGATTGCCTTTTCTATAGTAAATTATTCAAAAAATAATTTTCAACTGTCACAAATTTTAAATATCCCAGGGATTGACTTTTCTATAGTAAATTATTCAAAAAATAATTTTATACTGTCGCAAATTTTAATTACGCCAGGGATTGCCTTTTCTATAGTAAATTATTCAAAAAATAATTTTCAACTGTCGCAAATTTTAATTGCGCCAGGGATTGACTTTTCTATAGTAAATTATTCAAAAAATAATTTTATACTGTCACAAATTTTAAATATCCCAGGGATTGCCTTTTCTATAGTAAATTATTCAAAAAATAATTTTATACTGTCACAAATTTTAATTACGCCAGGGATTGCCTTTTCTATAGTAAATTATTCAAAAAATAATTTTCAACTGTCACAAATTTTAATTGCGCCAGGGATTGACTTTTCTATAGTAAATTATTCAAAAAATAATTTTATACTGTCACAAATTTTAATTGCGCCAGGGATTGACTTTTCTATAGTAAATTATTCAAAAACTAATTTTATACTGTCGCAAATTTTAATTACGCCAGGGATTGCCTTTTCTATAGTAAATTATTCAAAAAATAATTTTCAACTGTCGCAAATTTTAATTGCGCCAGGGATTGACTTTTCTATAGTAAATTATTCAAAAAATAATTTTATACTGTCACAAATTTTAATTACGCCAGGGATTGACTTTTCTATAGTAAATTATTCAAAAACTAATTTTCAACTGTCACAAATTTTAATTACGCCAGGGATTGCCTTTTCTATAGTAAATTATTCAAAAAATAATTTTCAACTGTCACAAATTTTAATTGCGCCAGGGATTGACTTTTCTATAGTAAATTATTCAAAAAATAATTTTCAACTGTCACAAATTTTAAATATCCCAGGGATTGACTTTTCTATAGTAAATTATTCAAAAACTAATTTTCAACTGTCACAAATTTTAATTACGCCAGGGATTGCCTTTTCTATAGTAAATTATTCAAAAAATAATTTTCAACTGTCACAAATTTTAATTACGCCAGGGATTGCCTTTTCTATAGTAAATTATTCAAAAACTAATTTTATACTGTCGCAAATTTTAAATATCCCAGGGATTGCCTTTTCTATAGTAAATTATTCAAAAACTAATTTTCAACTGTTACAAATTTTAATTACGCCAGGGATTGCCTTTTCTATAGTAAATTATTCAAAAACTAATTTTATACTGTCACAAATTTTAATTGCGCCAGGGATTGACTTTTCTATAGTAAATTATTCAAAAAATAATTTTCAACTGTCACAAATTTTAAATATCCCAGGGATTGACTTTTCTATAGTAAATTATTCAAAAACTAATTTTATACTGTCGCAAATTTTAATTACGCCAGGGATTGACTTTTCTATAGTAAATTATTCAAAAAATAATTTTATACTGTCGCAAATTTTAATTACGCCAGGGATTGACTTTTCTATAGTAAATTATTCAAAAACTAATTTTATACTGTCGCAAATTTTAAATATCCCAGGGATTGCCTTTTCTATAGTAAATTATTCAAAAAATAATTTTATACTGTCACAAATTTTAATTACGCCAGGGATTGACTTTTCTATAGTAAATTATTCAAAAAATAATTTTCAACTGTCACAAATTTTAATTACGCCAGGGATTGCCTTTTCTATAGTAAATTATTCAAAAAATAATTTTCAACTGTCACAAATTTTAAATATCCCAGGGATTGACTTTTCTATAGTAAATTATTCAAAAACTAATTTTATACTGTCACAGATTTTAAATATCCCAGGGATTGACTTTTCTATAGTAAATTATTCAAAAAATAATTTTATACTGTCGCAAATTTTAAATATCCCAGGGATTGACTTTTCTATAGTAAATTATTCAAAAACTAATTTTATACTGTCGCAAATTTTAAATATCCCAGGGATTGACTTTTCTATAGTAAATTATTCAAAAAATAATTTTCAACTGTCACAAATTTTAGTTACGCCAGGGATTGCCTTTTCTATAGTAAATTATTCAAAAAATAATTTTCAACTGTCACAAATTTTAATTACGCCAGGGATTGCCTTTTCTATAGTAAATTATTCAAAAACTAATTTTATACTGTCGCAAATTTTAAATATCCCAGGGATTGACTTTTCTATAGTAAATTATTCAAAAACTAATTTTATACTGTCACAAATTTTAAATATCCCAGGGATTGACTTTTCTATAGTAAATTATTCAAAAAATAATTTTATACTGTCGCAAATTTTAAATATCCCAGGGATTGACTTTTCTATAGTAAATTATTCAAAAACTAATTTTATACTGTCGCAAATTTTAAATATCCCAGGGATTGACTTTTCTATAGTAAATTATTCAAAAAATAATTTTCAACTGTCACAAATTTTAAATATCCCAGGGATTGACTTTTCTATAGTAAATTATTCAAAAAATAATTTTCAACTGTCACAAATTTTAATTACGCCAGGGATTGCCTTTTCTATAGTAAATTATTCAAAAACTAATTTTATACTGTCGCAAATTTTAAATATCCCAGGGATTGCCTTTTCTATAGTAAATTATTCAAAAACTAATTTTCAACTGTCACAAATTTTAATTACGCCAGGGATTGCCTTTTCTATAGTAAATTATTCAAAAACTAATTTTATACTGTCACAAATTTTAATTGCGCCAGGGATTGACTTTTCTATAGTAAATTATTCAAAAAATAATTTTCAACTGTCACAAATTTTAAATATCCCAGGGATTGACTTTTCTATAGTAAATTATTCAAAAACTAATTTTATACTGTCGCAAATTTTAAATATCCCAGGGATTGCCTTTTCTATAGTAAATTATTCAAAAACTAATTTTCAACTGTCACAAATTTTAATTACGCCAGGGATTGCCTTTTCTATAGTAAATTATTCAAAAACTAATTTTATACTGTCGCAAATTTTAAATATCCCAGGGATTGCCTTTTCTATAGTAAATTATTCAAAAACTAATTTTCAACTGTCACAAATTTTAATTACGCCAGGGATTGCCTTTTCTATAGTAAATTATTCAAAAAATAATTTTCAACTGTCACAAATTTTAAATATCCCAGGGATTGACTTTTCTATAGTAAATTATTCAAAAACTAATTTTATACTGTCACAAATTTTAAATATCCCAGGGATTGACTTTTCTATAGTAAATTATTCAAAAACTAATTTTATACTGTCGCAAATTTTAAATATCCCAGGGATTGCCTTTTCTATAGTAAATTATTCAAAAAATAATTTTATACTGTCACAAATTTTAATTACGCCAGGGATTGACTTTTCTATAGTAAATTATTCAAAAACTAATTTTATACTGTCGCAAATTTTAATTACGCCAGGGATTGACTTTTCTATAGTAAATTATTCAAAAAATAATTTTCAACTGTCACAAATTTTAATTACGCCAGGGATTGACTTTTCTATAGTAAATTATTCAAAAACTAATTTTATACTGTCGCAAATTTTAAATATCCCAGGGATTGCCTTTTCTATAGTAAATTATTCAAAAACTAATTTTCAACTGTCACAAATTTTAATTACGCCAGGGATTGCCTTTTCTATAGTAAATTATTCAAAAACTAATTTTATACTGTCACAAATTTTAATTGCGCCAGGGATTGACTTTTCTATAGTAAATTATTCAAAAAATAATTTTATACTGTCGCAAATTTTAATTACGCCAGGGATTGCCTTTTCTATAGTAAATTATTCAAAAAATAATTTTCAACTGTCGCAAATTTTAATTGCGCCAGGGATTGACTTTTCTATAGTAAATTATTCAAAAAATAATTTTATACTGTCACAAATTTTAATTACGCCAGGGATTGACTTTTCTATAGTAAATTATTCAAAAACTAATTTTATACTGTCGCAAATTTTAAATATCCCAGGGATTGCCTTTTCTATAGTAAATTATTCAAAAACTAATTTTCAACTGTCACAAATTTTAATTACGCCAGGGATTGCCTTTTCTATAGTAAATTATTCAAAAACTAATTTTATACTGTCACAAATTTTAATTGCGCCAGGGATTGACTTTTCTATAGTAAATTATTCAAAAAATAATTTTCAACTGTCACAAATTTTAAATATCCCAGGGATTGACTTTTCTATAGTAAATTATTCAAAAACTAATTTTATACTGTCGCAAATTTTAATTACGCCAGGGATTGACTTTTCTATAGTAAATTATTCAAAAACTAATTTTATACTGTCACAAATTTTAAATATCCCAGGGATTGCCTTTTCTATAGTAAATTATTCAAAAACTAATTTTCAACTGTCACAAATTTTAATTACGCCAGGGATTGACTTTTCTATAGTAAATTATTCAAAAAATAATTTTCAACTGTCACAAATTTTAATTACGCCAGGGATTGCCTTTTCTATAGTAAATTATTCAAAAACTAATTTTATACTGTCGCAAATTTTAAATATCCCAGGGATTGACTTTTCTATAGTAAATTATTCAAAAACTAATTTTATACTGTCGCAAATTTTAAATATCCCAGGGATTGACTTTTCTATAGTAAATTATTCAAAAAATAATTTTCAACTGTCACAAATTTTAATTACGCCAGGGATTGCCTTTTCTATAGTAAATTATTCAAAAACTAATTTTCAACTGTCACAAATTTTAATTGCGCCAGGGATTGCCTTTTCTATAGTAAATTATTCAAAAAATAATTTTATACTGTCACAAATTTTAAATATCCCAGGGATTGACTTTTCTATAGTAAATTATTCAAAAACTAATTTTATACTGTCACAAATTTTAATTGCGCCAGGGATTGCCTTTTCTATAGTAAATTATTCAAAAAATAATTTTCAACTGTCACAAATTTTAAATATCCCAGGGATTGCCTTTTCTATAGTATATATGTGACAGTATAAAATTATTTTTTGAATAATTTACTATAGAAAAGTCAATCCCTGGCGTCATTAAAATTTGTGACAGTTGAATATTATTTTTTGAATAATTTACTATAGAAAAGGCAATCCCTGGGATATTTAAAATTTGCGACAGTATAAAATTAGTTTTTGAATAATTTACTATAGAAAAGTCAATCCCTGGCGCAATTAAAATTTGTGACAGTATAAAATTATTTTTTGAATAATTTACTAAATAATTTACTATACTGTCACAAATTTTAATTACGCCAGGGATTGACTTTTCTATAGTAAATTATTCAAAAACTAATTTTATACTGTCACAAATTTTAATTACGCCAGGGATTGCCTTTTCTATAGTAAATTATTCAAAAACTAATTTTATACTGTCACAAATTTTAATTGCGCCAGGGATTGCCTTTTCTATAGTAAATTATTCAAAAAATAATTTTCAACTTTCACAAATTTTAAATATCCCAGGGATTGCCTTTTCTATAGTATATATGTGACAGTATAAAATTATTTTTTGAATAATTTACTATAGAAAAGTCAATCCCTGGCGTAATTAAAATTTGTGACAGTTGAATATTATTTTTTGAATAATTTACTATAGAAAAGGCAATCCCTGGGATATTTAAAATTTGCGACAGTATAAAATTAGTTTTTGAATAATTTACTATAGAAAAGTCAATCCCTGGCGCAATTAAAATTTGTGACAGTATAAAATTATTTTTTGAATAATTTACTAAATAATTTACTATACTGTCACAAATTTTAATTACGCCAGGGATTGACTTTTCTATAGTAAATTATTCAAAAACTAATTTTATACTGTCACAAATTTTAATTACGCCAGGGATTGCCTTTTCTATAGTAAATTATTCAAAAACTAATTTTATACTGTCACAAATTTTAAATATCCCAGGGATTGACTTTTCTATAGTAAATTATTCAAAAACTAATTTTATACTGTCGCAAATTTTAAATATCCCAGGGATTGCCTTTTCTATAGTAAATTATTCAAAAAATAATTTTCAACTGTCACAAATTTTAATTGCGCCAGGGATTGCCTTTTCTATAGTAAATTTTTCAAAAAATAATTTTCAACTGTCACAAATTTTATGTGCGCCAGGGATTGACTTTTCTATAGTAAATTATTCAAAAACTAATTTTCAACTGTCACAAATTTTAATTACGCCAGGGATTGCCTTTTCTATAGTAAATTATTCAAAAAATAATTTTCAACTGTCGCAAATTTTAAATATCCCAGGGATTGCCTTTTCTATAGTAAATTATTCAAAAAATAATTTTCAACTGTCACAAATTTTAAATATCCCAGGGATTGACTTTTCTATAGTAAATTATTCAAAAACTAATTTTATACTGTCGCAAATTTTAAATATCCCAGGGATTGACTTTTCTATAGTAAATTATTCAAAAAATAATTTTCAACTGTCACAAATTTTAAATATCCCAGGGATTGCCTTTTCTATAGTAAATTATTCAAAAACTAATTTTATACTGTCACAAATTTTAAATATCCCAGGGATTGACTTTTCTATAGTAAATTATTCAAAAACTAATTTTATACTGTCGCAAATTTTAATTACGCCAGGGATTGCCTTTTCTATAGTAAATTATTCAAAAAATAATTTTCAACTGTCACAAATTTTAAATATCCCAGGGATTGACTTTTCTATAGTAAATTATTCAAAAACTAATTTTATACTGTCACAAATTTTAATTGCGCCAGGGATTGCCTTTTCTATAGTAAATTATTCAAAAACTAATTTTATACTGTCGCAAATTTTAATTACGCCAGGGATTGCCTTTTCTATAGTAAATTATTCAAAAAATAATTTTATACTGTCGCAAATTTTAAATATCCCAGGGATTGACTTTTCTATAGTAAATTATTCAAAAAATAATTTTCAACTGTCACAAATTTTAATTGCGCCAGGGATTGCCTTTTCTATAGTAAATTATTCAAAAACTAATTTTATACTGTCGTAAATTTTAATTGCGCCAGGGATTGCCTTTTCTATAGTAAATTATTCAAAAACTAATTTTCAACTGTCACAAATTTTAAATATCCCAGGGATTGACTTTTCTATAGTAAATTATTCAAAAACTAATTTTATACTGTCACAAATTTTAATTGCGCCAGGGATTGCCTTTTCTATAGTAAATTATTCAAAAAATAATTTTATACTGTCGCAAATTTTAAATATCCCAGGGATTGACTTTTCTATAGTAAATTATTCAAAAAATAATTTTATACTGTCGCAAATTTTAAATATCCCAGGGATTGACTTTTCTATAGTAAATTATTCAAAAAATAAT
Source organism: Dioctria linearis (assembly GCA_963930735.1). Taxonomy (NCBI): domain Eukaryota; kingdom Metazoa; phylum Arthropoda; class Insecta; order Diptera; family Asilidae; genus Dioctria; species Dioctria linearis. Next base: position 201,628 of record CAWVNZ010002124.1, read on the forward strand.
TTTCAACTGTCACAAATTTTAATTACGCCAGGGATTGCCTTTTCTATAGTAAATTATTCAAAAAATAATTGTATACTGTCGCAAATTTTAAATATCCCAGGGATTGACTTTTCTATAGTAAATTATTCAAAAAATAATTTTCAACTGTCACAAATTTTAATTACGCCAGGGATTGACTTTTCTATAGTAAATTATTCAAAAACTAATTTTCAACTGTCACAAATTTTAATTACGCCAGGGATTGCCTTTTCTATAGTAAATTATTCAAAAAATAATTTTATACTGTCACAAATTTTAATTGCGCCAGGGATTGACTTTTCTATAGTAAATTATTCAAAAAATAATTTTCAACTGTCACAAATTTTAAATATCCCAGGGATTGACTTTTCTATAGTAAATTATTCAAAAAATAATTTTATACTGTCGCAAATTTTAAATATCCCAGGGATTGACTTTTCTATAGTAAATTATTCAAAAAATAATTTTATACTGTCGCAAATTTTAAATATCCCAGGGATTGCCTTTTCTATAGTAAATTATTCAAAAAATAATTTTATACTGTCACAAATTTTAATTACGCCAGGGATTGACTTTTCTATAGTAAATTATTCAAAAAATAATTTTATACTGTCGCAAATTTTAAATATCCCAGGGATTGACTTTTCTATAGTAAATTATTCAAAAAATAATTTTCAACTGTCACAAATTTTAATTACGCCAGGGATTGCCTTTTCTATAGTAAATTATTCAAAAAATAATTTTATACTGTCGCAAATTTTAAATATCCCAGGGATTGACTTTTCTATAGTAAATTATTCAAAAAATAATTTTCAACTGTCACAAATTTTAATTACGCCAGGGATTGACTTTTCTATAGTAAATTATTCAAAAACTAATTTTCAACTGTCACAAATTTTAATTACGCCAGGGATTGCCTTTTCTATAGTAAATTATTCAAAAAATAATTTTATACTGTCACAAATTTTAATTGCGCCAGGGATTGACTTTTCTATAGTAAATTATTCAAAAAATAATTTTCAACTGTCACAAATTTTAAATATCCCAGGGATTGACTTTTCTATAGTAAATTATTCAAAAAATAATTTTATACTGTCGCAAATTTTAAATATCCCAGGGATTGACTTTTCTATAGTAAATTATTCAAAAAATAATTTTATACTGTCGCAAATTTTAAATATCCCAGGGATTGCCTTTTCTATAGTAAATTATTCAAAAAATAATTTTATACTGTCACAAATTTTAATTACGCCAGGGATTGACTTTTCTATAGTAAATTATTCAAAAAATAATTTTATACTGTCGCAAATTTTAAATATCCCAGGGATTGACTTTTCTATAGTAAATTATTCAAAAACTAATTTTATACTGTCGCAAATTTTAATTACGCCAGGGATTGCCTTTTCTATAGTAAATTATTCAAAAACTAATTTTATACTGTCGCAAATTTTAATTACGCCAGGGAATGCCTTTTCTATAGTAAATTATTCAAAAAATAATTTTATACTGTCGCAAATTTTAAATATCCCAGGGATTGACTTTTCTATAGTAAATTATTCAAAAACTAATTTTATACTGTCACAAATTTTAATTACGCCAGGGATTGACTTTTCTATAGTAAATTATTCAAAAACTAATTTTATACTGTCACAAATTTTAAATATCCCAGGGATTGACTTTTCTATAGTAAATTATTCAAAAACTAATTTTATACTGTCGCAAATTTTAATTACGCCAGGGATTGCCTTTTCTATAGTAAATTATTCAAAAAATAATTTTCAACTGTCACAAATTTTAATTGCGCCAGGGATTGCCTTTTCTATAGTAAATTATTCAAAAAATAATTTTCAACTGTCACAAATTTTAAATATCCCAGGGATTGACTTTTCTATAGTAAATTATTCAAAAACTAATTTTATACTGTCGCAAATTTTAAATATCCCAGGGATTGACTTTTCTATAGTAAATTATTCAAAAACTAATTTTATACTGTCGCAAATTTTAAATATCCCAGGGATTGACTTTTCTATAGTAAATTATTCAAAAAATAATTTTCAACTGTCACAAATTTTAAATATCCCAGGGATTGACTTTTCTATAGTAAATTATTCAAAAACTAATTTTATACTGTCACAAATTTTAATTACGCCAGGGATTGCCTTTTCTATAGTAAATTATTCAAAAAATAATTTTATACTGTCGCAAATTTTAAATATCCCAGGGATTGACTTTTCTATAGTAAATTATTCAAAAAATAATTTTCAACTGTCACAAATTTTAATTGCGCCAGGGATTGACTTTTCTATAGTAAATTATTCAAAAACTAATTTTATACTGTCACAAATTTTAATTGCGCCAGGGATTGACTTTTCTATAGTAAATTATTCAAAAAATAATTTTCAACTGTCGCAAATTTTAAATATCCCAGGGATTGACTTTTCTATAGTAAATTATTCAAAAAATAATTTTATACTGTCACAAATTTTAATTGCGCCAGGGATTGACTTTTCTATAGTAAATTATTCAAAAACTAATTTTATACTGTCGCAAATTTTAAATATCCCAGGGATTGACTTTTCTATAGTAAATTATTCAAAAACTAATTTTATACTGTCACAAATTTTAATTGCGCCAGGGATTGCCTTTTCTATAGTAAATTATTCAAAAAATAATTTTATACTGTCGCAAATTTTAAATATCCCAGGGATTGACTTTTCTATAGTAAATTATTCAAAAAATAATTTTATACTGTCGCAAATTTTAAATATCCCAGGGATTGACTTTTCTATAGTAAATTATTCAAAAAATAATTTTCAACTGTCGCAAATTTTAATTGCGCCAGGGATTGACTTTTCTATAGTAAATTATTCAAAAATTAATTTTATACTGTCGCAAATTTTAAATATCCCAGGGATTGCCTTTTATATAGTAAATTATTCAAAAAATAATTTTATACTGTCACAAATTTTAATTGCGCCAGGGATTGACTTTTCTATAGTAAATTATTCAAAAACTAATTTTATACTGTCACAAATTTTAATTACGCCAGGGATTGACTTTTCTATAGTAAATTATTCAAAAACTAATTTTATACTGTCACAAATTTTAAATATCCCAGGGATTGACTTTTCTATAGTAAATTATTCAAAAACTAATTTTATACTGTCGCAAATTTTAATTACGCCAGGGATTGCCTTTTCTATAGTAAATTATTCAAAAAATAATTTTATACTGTCACAAATTTTAATTGCGCCAGGGATTGACTTTTCTATAGTAAATTATTCAAAAACTAATTTTATACTGTCACAAATTTTAAATATCCCAGGGATTGACTTTTCTATAGTAAATTATTCAAAAACTAATTTTATACTGTCGCAAATTTTAAATATCCCAGGGATTGACTTTTCTATAGTAAATTATTCAAAAAATAATTTTCAACTGTCACAAATTTTAATTACGCCAGGGATTGCCTTTTCTATAGTAAATTATTCAAAAAATAATTTTATACTGTCACAAATTTTAATTGCGCCAGGGATTGACTTTTCTATAGTAAATTATTCAAAAACTAATTTTATACTGTCACAAATTTTAATTACGCCAGGGATTGACTTTTCTATAGTAAATTATTCAAAAACTAATTTTATACTGTCACAAATTTTAAATATCCCAGGGATTGACTTTTCTATAGTAAATTATTCAAAAACTAATTTTATACTGTCGCAAATTTTAATTACGCCAGGGATTGCCTTTTCTATAGTAAATTATTCAAAAAATAATTTTCAACTGTCACAAATTTTAATTGCGCCAGGGATTGCCTTTTCTATAGTAAATTATTCAAAAAATAATTTTCAACTGTCACAAATTTTAAATATCCCAGGGATTGACTTTTCTATAGTAAATTATTCAAAAACTAATTTTATACTGTCGCAAATTTTAAATATCCCAGGGATTGACTTTTCTATAGTAAATTATTCAAAAACTAATTTTATACTGTCGCAAATTTCAAATATCCCAGGGATTGACTTTTCTATAGTAAATTATTCAAAAAATAATTTTCAACTGTCACAAATTTTAATTACGCCAGGGATTGCCTTTTCTATAGTAAATTATTCAAAAAATAATTTTATACTGTCACAAATTTTAATTGCGCCAGGGATTGACTTTTCTATAGTAAATTATTCAAAAACTAATTTTATACTGTCACAAATTTTAATTACGCCAGGGATTGACTTTTCTATAGTAAATTATTCAAAAACTAATTTTATACTGTCACAAATTTTAAATATCCCAGGGATTGACTTTTCTATAGTAAATTATTCAAAAACTAATTTTATACTGTCGCAAATTTTAATTACGCCAGGGATTGCCTTTTCTATAGTAAATTATTCAAAAAATAATTTTCAACTGTCGCAAATTTTAATTACGCCAGGGATTGCCTTTTCTATAGTAAATTATTCAAAAAATAATTTTATACTGTCACAAATTTTAATTGCGCCAGGGATTGACTTTTCTATAGTAAATTATTCAAAAACTAATTTTATACTGTCGCAAATTTTAAATATCCCAGGGATTGCCTTTTCTATAGTAAATTATTCAAAAAATAATTTTCAACTGTCACAAATTTTAATTGCGCCAGGGATTGCCTTTTCTATAGTAAATTTTTCAAAAAATAATTTTCAACTGTCACAAATTTTATGTGCGCCAGGGATTGCCTTTTCTATAGTAAATTATTCAAAAACTAATTTTATACTGTCACAAATTTTAATTGCGCCAGGGATTGACTTTTCTATAGTAAATTATTCAAAAACTAATTTTATACTGTCGCAAATTTTAAATATCCCAGGGATTGCCTTTTCTATAGTAAATTATTCAAAAACTAATTTTATACTGTCACAAATTTTAAATATCCCAGGGATTGACTTTTCTATAGTAAATTATTCAAAAAATAATTTTAAATATCCCAGGGATTGACTTTTCTATAGTAAATTATTCAAAAACTAATTTTATACTGTCACAAATTTTAATTGCGCCAGGGATTGCCTTTTCTATAGTAAATTATTCAAAAACTAATTTTATACTGTCGCAAATTTTAAATATCCCAGGGATTGACTTTTCTATAGTAAATTATTCAAAAACTAATTTTATACTGTCGCAAATTTTAAATATCCCAGGGATTGCCTTTTCTATAGTAAATTATTCAAAAAATAATTTTATACTGTCACAAATTTTAATTACGCCAGGGATTGACTTTTCTATAGTAAATTATTCAAAAACTAATTTTATACTGTCGCAAATTTTAAATATCCCAGGGATTGCCTTTTCTATAGTAAATTATTCAAAAAATAATTTTCAACTGTCACAAATTTTAAATATCCCAGGGATTGACTTTTCTATAGTAAATTATTCAAAAAATAATTTTCAACTGTCGCAAATTTTAAATATCCCAGGGATTGCCTTTTCTATAGTAAATTATTCAAAAACTAATTTTATACTGTCACAAATTTTAAATATCCCAGGGATTGCCTTTTCTATAGTAAATTATTCAAAAAATAATTTTCAACTGTCACAAATTTTAATTACGCCAGGGATTGCCTTTTCTATAGTAAATTATTCAAAAAATAATTTTCAACTGTCACAAATTTTAAATATCCCAGGGATTGACTTTTCTATAGTAAATTATTCAAAAACTAATTTTATACTGTCGCAAATTTTAAATATCCCAGGGATTGACTTTTCTATAGTAAATTATTCAAAAAATAATTTTCAACTGTCACAAATTTTAAATATCCCAGGGATTGACTTTTCTATAGTAAATTATTCAAAAACTAATTTTATACTGTCACAAATTTTAAATATCCCAGGGATTGACTTTTCTATAGTAAATTATTCAAAAAATAATTTTATACTGTCACAAATTTTAATTGCGCCAGGGATTGCCTTTTCTATAGTAAATTATTCAAAAAATAATTTTCAACTGTCGCAAATTTTAATTGCGCCAGGGATTGACTTTTCTATAGTAAATTATTCAAAAAATAATTTTATACTGTCACAAATTTTAATTACGCCAGGGATTGACTTTTCTATAGTAAATTATTCAAAAACTAATTTTCAACTGTCACAAATTTTAATTACGCCAGGGATTGCCTTTTCTATAGTAAATTATTCAAAAAATAATTTTATACTGTCGCAAATTTTAAATATCCCAGGGATTGACTTTTCTATAGTAAATTATTCAAAAAATAATTTTATACTGTCACAAATTTTAATTACGCCAGGGATTGCCTTTTCTATAGTAAATTATTCAAAAAATAATTTTCAACTGTCACAAATTTTAAATATCCCAGGGATTGACTTTTCTATAGTAAATTATTCAAAAAATAATTTTCAACTGTCGCAAATTTTAAATATCCCAGGGATTGCCTTTTCTATAGTAAATTATTCAAAAACTAATTTTATACTGTCACAAATTTTAAATATCCCAGGGATTGCCTTTTCTATAGTAAATTATTCAAAAAATAATTTTCAACTGTCACAAATTTTAATTACGCCAGGGATTGCCTTTTCTATAGTAAATTATTCAAAAAATAATTTTCAACTGTCACAAATTTTAAATATCCCAGGGATTGACTTTTCTATAGTAAATTATTCAAAAACTAATTTTATACTGTCGCAAATTTTAAATATCCCAGGGATTGACTTTTCTATAGTAAATTATTCAAAAAATAATTTTCAACTGTCACAAATTTTAAATATCCCAGGGATTGACTTTTCTATAGTAAATTATTCAAAAACTAATTTTATACTGTCACAAATTTTAAATATCCCAGGGATTGACTTTTCTATAGTAAATTATTCAAAAAATAATTTTATACTGTCACAAATTTTAATTGCGCCAGGGATTGCCTTTTCTATAGTAAATTATTCAAAAACTAATTTTATACTGTCGCAAATTTTAAATATCCCAGGGATTGACTTTTCTATAGTAAATTATTCAAAAAATAATTTTCAACTGTCACAAATTTTAATTACGCCAGGGATTGCCTTTTCTATAGTAAATTATTCAAAAACTAATTTTATACTGTCGCAAATTTTAATTACGCCAGGGATTGACTTTTCTATAGTAAATTATTCAAAAACTAATTTTATACTGTCGCAAATTTTAAATATCCCAGGGATTGACTTTTCTATAGTAAATTATTCAAAAAATAATTTTCAACTGTCACAAATTTTAATTACGCCAGGGATTGCCTTTTCTATAGTAAATTATTCAAAAAATAATTTTCAACTGTCACAAATTTTAAATATCCCAGGGATTGACTTTTCTATAGTAAATTATTCAAAAAATAATTTTATACTGTCGCAAATTTTAATTACGCCAGGGATTGCCTTTTCTATAGTAAATTATTCAAAAAATAATTTTCAACTGTCGCAAATTTTAATTGCGCCAGGGATTGACTTTTCTATAGTAAATTATTCAAAAAATAATTTTATACTGTCACAAATTTTAATTACGCCAGGGATTGACTTTTCTATAGTAAATTATTCAAAAACTAATTTTCAACTGTCACAAATTTTAATTACGCCAGGGATTGCCTTTTCTATAGTAAATTATTCAAAAAATAATTTTCAACTGTCACAAATTTTAATTGCGCCAGGGATTGACTTTTCTATAGTAAATTATTCAAAAAATAATTTTCAACTGTCACAAATTTTAAATATCCCAGGGATTGACTTTTCTATAGTAAATTATTCAAAAACTAATTTTATACTGTCGCAAATTTTAATTACGCCAGGGATTGACTTTTCTATAGTAAATTATTCAAAAAATAATTTTCAACTGTCACAAATTTTAATTACGCCAGGGATTGACTTTTCTATAGTAAATTATTCAAAAAATAATTTTCAACTGTCACAAATTTTAAATATCCCAGGGATTGACTTTTCTATAGTAAATTATTCAAAAACTAATTTTATACTGTCGCAAATTTTAATTACGCCAGGGATTGACTTTTCTATAGTAAATTATTCAAAAAATAATTTTCAACTGTCACAAATTTTAATTACGCCAGGGATTGACTTTTCTATAGTAAATTATTCAAAAACTAATTTTATACTGTCGCAAATTTTAAATATCCCAGGGATTGCCTTTTCTATAGTAAATTATTCAAAAACTAATTTTCAACTGTCACAAATTTTAATTACGCCAGGGATTGCCTTTTCTATAGTAAATTATTCAAAAACTAATTTTATACTGTCACAAATTTTAATTGCGCCAGGGATTGACTTTTCTATAGTAAATTATTCAAAAAATAATTTTATACTGTCGCAAATTTTAATTACGCCAGGGATTGCCTTTTCTATAGTAAATTATTCAAAAAATAATTTTCAACTGTCGCAAATTTTAATTGCGCCAGGGATTGACTTTTCTATAGTAAATTATTCAAAAAATAATTTTATACTGTCACAAATTTTAATTACGCCAGGGATTGACTTTTCTATAGTAAATTATTCAAAAAATAATTTTATACTGTCGCAAATTTTAAATATCCCAGGGATTGACTTTTCTATAGTAAATTATTCAAAAACTAATTTTATACTGTCGCAAATTTTAAATATCCCAGGGATTGACTTTTCTATAGTAAATTATTCAAAAAATAATTTTATACTGTCGCAAATTTTAATTACGCCAGGGATTGCCTTTTCTATAGTAAATTATTCAAAAAATAATTTTCAACTGTCGCAAATTTTAATTGCGCCAGGGATTGACTTTTCTATAGTAAATTATTCAAAAAATAATTTTATACTGTCACAAATTTTAATTACGCCAGGGATTGACTTTTCTATAGTAAATTATTCAAAAACTAATTTTATACTGTCGCAAATTTTAATTACGCCAGGGATTGACTTTTCTATAGTAAATTATTCAAAAACTAATTTTATACTGTCGCAAATTTTAAATATCCCAGGGATTGACTTTTCTATAGTAAATTATTCAAAAACTAATTTTATACTGTCGCAAATTTTAAATATCCCAGGGATTGACTTTTCTATAGTAAATTATTCAAAAAATAATTTTATACTGTCACAAATTTTAATTGCGCCAGGGATTGACTTTTCTATAGTAAATTATTCAAAAACTAATTTTATACTGTCGCAAATTTTAAATATCCCAGGGATTGCCTTTTCTATAGTAAATTATTCAAAAAATAATTTTATACTGTCACAAATTTTAATTGCGCCAGGGATTGACTTTTCTATAGTAAATTATTCAAAAAATAATTTTCAACTGTCGCAAATTTTAATTACGCCAGGGATTGCCTTTTCTATAGTAAATTATTCAAAAACTAATTTTATACTGTCACAAATTTTAATTGCGCCAGGGATTGACTTTTCTATAGTAAATTATTCAAAAACTAATTTTATACTGTCGCAAATTTTAAATATCCCAGGGATTGCCTTTTCTATAGTAAATTATTCAAAAAATAATTTTATACTGTCACAAATTTTAATTACGCCAGGGATTGCCTTTTCTATAGTAAATTATTCAAAAAATAATTTTCAACTGTCACAAATTTTAAATATCCCAGGGATTGACTTTTCTATAGTAAATTATTCAAAAAATAATTTTATACTGTCGCAAATTTTAATTACGCCAGGGATTGCCTTTTCTATAGTAAATTATTCAAAAAATAATTTTCAACTGTCGCAAATTTTAATTGCGCCAGGGATTGACTTTTCTATAGTAAATTATTCAAAAAATAATTTTATACTGTCACAAATTTTAATTACGCCAGGGATTGACTTTTCTATAGTAAATTATTCAAAAACTAATTTTCAACTGTCACAAATTTTAATTACGCCAGGGATTGCCTTTTCTATAGTAAATTATTCAAAAAATAATTTTCAACTGTCACAAATTTTAATTGCGCCAGGGATTGCCTTTTCTATAGTAAATTATTCAAAAAATAATTTTTTACTGTCACAAATTTTAATTGCGCCAGGGATTGACTTTTCTATAGTAAATTATTCAAAAAATAATTTTCAACTGTCGCAAATTTTAATTACGCCAGGGATTGCCTTTTCTATAGTAAATTATTCAAAAACTAATTTTATACTGTCACAAATTTTAATTGCGCCAGGGATTGACTTTTCTATAGTAAATTATTCAAAAAATAATTTTCAACTGTCACAAATTTTAAATATCCCAGGGATTGCCTTTTCTATAGTAAATTATTCAAAAACTAATTTTATACTGTCGCAAATTTTAATTACGCCAGGGATTGCCTTTTCTATAGTAAATTATTCAAAAAATAATTTTCAACTGTCGCAAATTTTAATTGCGCCAGGGATTGACTTTTCTATAGAAAATTATTCAAAAAATAATTTTATACTGTCGCAAATTTTAATTGCGCCAGGGATTGACTTTTCTATAGTAAATTATTCAAAAAATAATTTTATACTGTCACAAATTTTAATTGCGCCAGGGATTGACTTTTCTATAGTAAATTATTCAAAAACTAATTTTATACTGTCGCAAATTTTAAATATCCCAGGGATTGACTTTTCTATAGTAAATTATTCAAAAAATAATTTTCAACTGTCACAAATTTTAATTACGCCAGGGATTGCCTTTTCTATAGTAAATTATTCAAAAACTAATTTTATACTGTCACAAATTTTAATTGCGCCAGGGATTGACTTTTCTATAGTAAATTATTCAAAAACTAATTTTATACTGTAGCAAATTTTAATTTCGCCAGGGATTGACTTTTCTATAGTAAATTATTCAAAAACTAATTTTCAACTGTCACAAATTTTAATTACGCCAGGGATTGCCTTTTCTATAGTAAATTATTCAAAAACTAATTTTATACTGTCGCAAATTTTAAATATCCCAGGGATTGCCTTTTCTATAGTAAATTATTCAAAAAATAATTTTCAACTGTCACAAATTTTAAATATCCCAGGGATTGACTTTTCTATAGTAAATTATTCAAAAAATAATTTTCAACTGTCGCAAATTTTAATTGCGCCAGGGATTGACTTTTCTATAGTAAATTATTCAAAAAATAATTTTATACTGTCACAAATTTTAATTACGCCAGGGATTGACTTTTCTATAGTAAATTATTCAAAAACTAATTTTCAACTGTCACAAATTTTAATTACGCCAGGGATTGCCTTTTCTATAGTAAATTATTCAAAAAATAATTTTATACTGTCGCAAATTTTAAATATCCCAGGGATTGACTTTTCTATAGTAAATTATTCAAAAAATAATTTTCAACTGTCACAAATTTTAATTACGCCAGGGATTGCCTTTTCTATAGTAAATTATTCAAAAAATAATTTTCAACTGTCACAAATTTTAAATATACCAGGGATTGACTTTTCTATAGTAAATTATTCAAAAACTAATTTTATACTGTCACAAATTTTAATTGCGCCAGGGATTGACTTTTCTATAGTAAATTATTCAAAAACTAATTTTATACTGTCGCAAATTTTAATTGCGCCAGGGATTGCCTTTTCTATAGTAAATTATTCAAAAAATAATTTTATACTGTCGCAAATTTTAAATATCCCAGGGATTGACTTTTCTATAGTAAATTATTCAAAAAATAATTTTCAACTGTCACAAATTTTAATTACGCCAGGGATTGCCTTTTCTATAGTAAATTATTCAAAAAATAATTTTCAACTGTCACAAATTTTAAATATCCCAGGGATTGACTTTTCTATAGTAAATTATTCAAAAACTAATTTTATACTGTCGCAAATTTTAATTACCCCAGGGATTGACTTTTCTATAGTAAATTATTCAAAAACTAATTTTCAACTGTCACAAATTTTAATTACGCCAGGGATTGCCTTTTCTATAGTAAATTATTCAAAAAATAATTTTATACTGTCACAAATTTTAATTGCGCCAGGGATTGACTTTTCTATAGTAAATTATTCAAAAACTAATTTTATACTGTCGCAAATTTTAATTGCGCCAGGGATTGCCTTTTCTATAGTAAATTATTCAAAAACTAATTTTCAACTGTCGCAAATTTTAATTACGCCAGGGATTGCCTTTTCTATAGTAAATTATTCAAAAACTAATTTGTAACTGTCACAAATTTTAAATATCCCAGGGATTGACTTTTCTATAGTAAATTATTCAAAAACTAATTTTATACTGTCGCAAATTTTAAATATCCCAGGGATTGCCTTTTCTATAGTAAATTATTCAAAAAATAATTTTATACTGTCACAAATTTTAATTACGCCAGGGATTGACTTTTCTATAGTAAATTATTCAAAAACTAATTTTATACTGTCACAAATTTTAATTGCGCCAGGGATTGCCTTTTCTATAGTAAATTATTCAAAAACTAATTTTCAACTGTCGCAAATTTTAATTACGCCAGGGATTGCCTTTTCTATAGTAAATTATTCAAAAACTAATTTTCAACTGTCACAAATTTTAAATATCCCAGGGATTGACTTTTCTATAGTAAATTATTCAAAAACTAATTTTATACTGTCGCAAATTTTAAATATCCCAGGGATTGCCTTTTCTATAGTAAATTATTCAAAAAATAATTTTATACTGTCACAAATTTTAATTACGCCAGGGATTGCCTTTTCTATAGTAAATTATTCAAAAAATAATTTTATACTGTCGCAAATTTTAAATATCCCAGGGATTGACTTTTCTATAGTAAATTATTCAAAAAATAATTTTCAACTGTCACAAATTTTAATTACGCCAGGGATTGCCTTTTCTATAGTAAATTATTCAAAAAATAATTTTCAACTGTCACAAATTTTAAATATCCCAGGGATTGACTTTTCTATAGTAAATTATTCAAAAACTAATTTTATACTGTCACAAATTTTAATTGCGCCAGGGATTGACTTTTCTATAGTAAATTATTCAAAAACTAATTTTATACTGTCGCAAATTTTAATTGCGCCAGGGATTGCCTTTTCTATAGTAAATTATTCAAAAAATAATTTTATACTGTCGCAAATTTTAAATATCCCAGGGATTGACTTTTCTATAGTAAATTATTCAAAAAATAATTTTCAACTGTCACAAATTTTAATTACGCCAGGGATTGCCTTTTCTATAGTAAATTATTCAAAAAATAATTTTCAACTGTCACAAATTTTAAATATCCCAGGGATTGACTTTTCTATAGTAAATTATTCAAAAACTAATTTTATACTGTCGCAAATTTTAATTACGCCAGGGATTGACTTTTCTATAGTAAATTATTCAAAAACTAATTTTCAACTGTCACAAATTTTAATTACGCCAGGGATTGCCTTTTCTATAGTAAATTATTCAAAAAATAATTTTATACTGTCACAAATTTTAATTGCGCCAGGGATTGACTTTTCTATAGTAAATTATTCAAAAACTAATTTTATACTGTCGCAAATTTTAATTGCGCCAGGGATTGCCTTTTCTATAGTAAATTATTCAAAAACTAATTTTCAACTGTCGCAAATTTTAATTACGCCAGGGATTGCCTTTTCTATAGTAAATTATTCAAAAACTAATTTTCAACTGTCACAAATTTTAAATATCCCAGGGATTGACTTTTCTATAGTAAATTATTCAAAAACTAATTTTATACTGTCGCAAATTTTAAATATCCCAGGGATTGCCTTTTCTATAGTAAATTATTCAAAAAATAATTTTATACTGTCACAAATTTTAATTACGCCAGGGATTGACTTTTCTATAGTAAATTATTCAAAAACTAATTTTATACTGTCACAAATTTTAATTGCGCCAGGGATTGCCTTTTCTATAGTAAATTATTCAAAAACTAATTTTCAACTGTCGCAAATTTTAATTACGCCAGGGATTGCCTTTTCTATAGTAAATTATTCAAAAACTAATTTTCAACTGTCACAAATTTTAAATATCCCAGGGATTGACTTTTCTATAGTAAATTATTCAAAAACTAATTTTATACTGTCGCAAATTTTAAATATCCCAGGGATTGCCTTTTCTATAGTAAATTATTCAAAAACTAATTTTCAACTGTCGCAAATTTTAATTACGCCAGGGATTGCCTTTTCTATAGTAAATTATTCAAAAACTAATTTTATACTGTCACAAATTTTAATTGCGCCAGGGATTGACTTTTCTATAGTAAATTATTCAAAAACTAATTTTATACTGTCACAAATTTTAATTGCGCAAGGGATTGACTTTTCTATAGTAAATTATTCAAAAAATAATTTTATACTGTCGCAAATTTTAATTACGCCAGGGATTGCCTTTTCTATAGTAAATTATTCAAAAACTAATTTTCAACTGTCACAAATTTTAAATATCCCAGGGATTGACTTTTCTATAGTAAATTATTCAAAAACTAATTTTATACTGTCGCAAATTTTAAATATCCCAGGGATTGCCTTTTCTATAGTAAATTATTCAAAAAATAATTTTCAACTGTCACAAATTTTAAATATCCCAGGGATTGCCTTTTCTATAGTAAATTATTCAAAAAATAATTTTCAACTGTCACAAATTTTAAATATCCCAGGGATTGACTTTTCTATAGTAAATTATTCAAAAACTAATTTTATACTGTCGCAAATTTTAATTACGCCAGGGATTGCCTTTTCTATAGTAAATTATTCAAAAAATAATTTTCAACTGTCACAAATTTTAATTACGCCAGGGATTGCCTTTTCTATAGTAAATTATTCAAAAAATAATTTTCAACTGTCACAAATTTTAATTACGCCAGGGATTGCCTTTTCTATAGTAAATTATTCAAAAAATAATTTTCAACTGTCACAAATTTTAAATATCCCAGGGATTGACTTTTCTATAGTAAATTATTCAAAAACTAATTTTATACTGTCGCAAATTTTAAATATCCCAGGGATTGACTTTTCTATAGTAAATTATTCAAAAAATAATTTTCAACTGTCACAAATTTTAAATATCCCAGGGATTGACTTTTCTATAGTAAATTATTCAAAAACTAATTTTATACTGTCACAAATTTTAAATATCCCAGGGATTGACTTTTCTATAGTAAATTATTCAAAAAATAATTTTATACTGTCACAAATTTTAATTACGCCAGGGATTGCCTTTTCTATAGTAAATTATTCAAAAAATAATTTTCAACTGTCACAAATTTTAAATATCCCAGGGATTGACTTTTCTATAGTAAATTATTCAAAAACTAATTTTATACTGTCGCAAATTTTAATTACGCCAGGGATTGCCTTTTCTATAGTAAATTATTCAAAAACTAATTTTATACTGTCACAAATTTTATGTGCGCCAGGGATTGCCTTTTCTATAGTAAATTATTCAAAAACTAATTTTATACTGTCACAAATTTTAATTGCGCCAGGGATTGACTTTTCTATAGTAAATTATTCAAAAACTAATTTTATACTGTCACAAATTTTAATTGCGCCAGGGATTGACTTTTCTATAGTAAATTATTCAAAAAATAATTTTATACTGTCGCAAATTTTAATTACGCCAGGGATTGCCTTTTCTATAGTAAATTATTCAAAAACTAATTTTCAACTGTCACAAATTTTAAATATCCCAGGGATTGACTTTTCTATAGTAAATTATTCAAAAACTAATTTTATACTGTCGCAAATTTTAAATATCCCAGGGATTGCCTTTTCTATAGTAAATTATTCAAAAAATAATTTTCAACTGTCACAAATTTTAAATATCCCAGGGATTGACTTTTCTATAGTAAATTATTCAAAAAATAATTTTCAACTGTCGCAAATTTTAATTGCGCCAGGGATTGACTTTTCTATAGTAAATTATTCAAAAACTAATTTTATACTGTCGCAAATTTTAATTGCGCCAGGGATTGCCTTTTCTATAGTAAATTATTCAAAAACTAATTTTCAACTGTCGCAAATTTTAATTACGCCAGGGAATTGCCTTTTCTATAGTAAATTATTCAAAAACTAATTTTCAACTGTCACAAATTTTAAATATCCCAGGGATTGACTTTTCTATAGTAAATTATTCAAAAACTAATTTTATACTGTCGCAAATTTTAAATATCCCAGGGATTGCCTTTTCTATAGTAAATTATTCAAAAAATAATTTTATACTGTCACAAATTTTAATTACGCCAGGGATTGACTTTTCTATAGTAAATTATTCAAAAACTAATTTTATACTGTCACAAATTTTAATTGCGCCAGGGATTGCCTTTTCTATAGTAAATTATTCAAAAACTAATTTTATACTGTCGCAAATTTTAATTACGCCAGGGATTGACTTTTCTATAGTAAATTATTCAAAAACTAATTTTATACTGTCACAAATTTTAATTGCGCCAGGGATTGCCTTTTCTATAGTAAATTATTCAAAAACTAATTTTATACTGTCGCAAATTTTAAATATCCCAGGGATTGACTTTTCTATAGTAAATTATTCAAAAAATAATTTTCAACTGTCACAAATTTTAATTACGCCAGGGATTGCCTTTTCTATAGTAAATTATTCAAAAAATAATTTTCAACTGTCACAAATTTTAAATATCCCAGGGATTGACTTTTCTATAGTAAATTATTCAAAAAATAATTTTATACTGTCACAAATTTTAATTACGCCAGGGATTGACTTTTCTATAGTAAATTATTCAAAAACTAATTTTATACTGTCACAAATTTTAATTGCGCCAGGGATTGCCTTTTCTATAGTAAATTATTCAAAAACTAATTTTATACTGTCGCAAATTTTAATTACGCCAGGGATTGACTTTTCTATAGTAAATTATTCAAAAACTAATTTTATACTGTCACAAATTTTAATTACGCCAGGGATTGCCTTTTCTATAGTAAATTATTCAAAAACTAATTTTATACTGTCACAAATTTTAATTGCGCCAGGGATTGACTTTTCTATAGTAAATTATTCAAAAACTAATTTTATACTGTCACAAATTTTAATTGCGCCAGGGATTGACTTTTCTATAGTAAATTATTCAAAAACTAATTTTCAACTGTCGCAAATTTTAATTACGCCAGGGATTGCCTTTTCTATAGTAAATTATTCAAAAACTAATTTTATACTGTCACAAATTTTAATTGCGCCAGGGATTGACTTTTCTATAGTAAATTATTCAAAAACTAATTTTATACTGTCACAAATTTTAATTGCGCCAGGGATTGACTTTTCTATAGTAAATTATTCAAAAAATAATTTTATACTGTCGCAAATTTTAATTACGCCAGGGATTGCCTTTTCTATAGTAAATTATTCAAAAACTAATTTTCAACTGTCACAAATTTTAAATATCCCAGGGATTGACTTTTCTATAGTAAATTATTCAAAAACTAATTTTATACTGTCGCAAATTTTAAATATCCCAGGGATTGCCTTTTCTATAGTAAATTATTCAAAAAATAATTTTCAACTGTCACAAATTTTAAATATCCCAGGGATTGCCTTTTCTATAGTAAATTATTCAAAAAATAATTTTCAACTGTCACAAATTTTAAATATCCCAGGGATTGACTTTTCTATAGTAAATTATTCAAAAACTAATTTTATACTGTCGCAAATTTTAATTACGCCAGGGATTGCCTTTTCTATAGTAAATTATTCAAAAAATAATTTTCAACTGTCACAAATTTTAATTACGCCAGGGATTGCCTTTTCTATAGTAAATTATTCAAAAAATAATTTTCAACTGTCACAAATTTTAATTACGCCAGGATTGCCTTTTCTATAGTAAATTATTCAAAAAATAATTTTCAACTGTCACAAATTTTAAATATCCCAGGGATTGACTTTTCTATAGTAAATTATTCAAAAACTAATTTTATACTGTCGCAAATTTTAAATATCCAGGGATTGACTTTTCTATAGTAAATTATTCAAAAAATAATTTTCAACTGTCACAAATTTTAAATATCCCAGGGATTGACTTTTCTATAGTAAATTATTCAAAAACTAATTTTATACTGTCACAAATTTTAAATATCCCAGGGATTGACTTTTCTATAGTAAATTATTCAAAAAATAATTTTATACTGTCACAAATTTTAATTGCGCCAGGGATTGCCTTTTCTATAGTAAATTATTCAAAAACTAATTTTATACTGTCGCAAATTTTAAATATCCCAGGGATTGACTTTTCTATAGTAAATTATTCAAAAAATAATTTTCAACTGTCACAAATTTTAATTACGCCAGGGATTGCCTTTTCTATAGTAAATTATTCAAAAAATAATTTTCAACTGTCACAAATTTTAAATATCCCAGGGATTGACTTTTCTATAGTAAATTATTCAAAAAATAATTTTATACTGTCACAAATTTTAATTACGCCAGGGATTGACTTTTCTATAGTAAATTATTCAAAAACTAATTTTATACTGTCACAAATTTTAATTGCGCCAGGGATTGCCTTTTCTATAGTAAATTATTCAAAAACTAATTTTATACTGTCGCAAATTTTAATTACGCCAGGGATTGACTTTTCTATAGTAAATTATTCAAAAACTAATTTTATACTGTCCACAAATTTTAATTACGCCAGGGATTGCCTTTTCTATAGTAAATTATTCAAAAACTAATTTTATACTGTCACAAATTTTAATTGCGCCAGGGATTGACTTTTCTATAGTAAATTATTCAAAAACTAATTTTATACTGTCACAAATTTTAATTGCGCCAGGGATTGACTTTTCTATAGTAAATTATTCAAAAACTAATTTTCAACTGTCGCAAATTTTAATTACGCCAGGGATTGCCCTTTTCTATAGTAAATTATTCAAAAACTAATTTTATACTGTCACAAATTTTAATTGCGCCAGGGATTGACTTTTCTATAGTAAATTATTCAAAAACTAATTTTATACTGTCACAAATTTTAATTGCGCCAGGGATTGACTTTTCTATAGTAAATTATTCAAAAAATAATTTTATACTGTCGCAAATTTTAATTACGCCAGGGATTGCCTTTTCTATAGTAAATTATTCAAAAACTAATTTTCAACTGTCACAAATTTTAAATATCCCAGGGATTGACTTTTCTATAGTAAATTATTCAAAAACTAATTTTATACTGTCGCAAATTTTAAATATCCCAGGGATTGCCTTTTCTATAGTAAATTATTCAAAAAATAATTTTCAACTGTCACAAATTTTAAATATCCCAGGGATTGCCTTTTCTATAGTAAATTATTCAAAAAATAATTTTCAACTGTCACAAATTTTAAATATCCCAGGGATTGACTTTTCTATAGTAAATTATTCAAAAACTAATTTTATACTGTCGCAAATTTTAATTACGCCAGGGATTGCCTTTTCTATAGTAAATTATTCAAAAAATAATTTTCAACTGTCACAAATTTTAATTACGCCAGGGATTGCCTTTTCTATAGTAAAATTATTCAAAAAATAATTTTCAACTGTCACAAATTTTAATTACGCCAGGGATTGCCTTTTCTATAGTAAATTATTCAAAAAATAATTTTCAACTGTCACAAATTTTAAATATCCCAGGGATTGACTTTTCTATAGTAAATTATTCAAAAACTAATTTTATACTGTTGCAAATTTTAAATATCCCAGGGATTGACTTTTCTATAGTAAATTATTCAAAAAATAATTTTCAACTGTCACAAATTTTAAATATCCCAGGGATTGACTTTTCTATAGTAAATTATTCAAAAAATAATTTTATACTGTCACAAATTTTAATTACGCCAGGGATTGCCTTTTCTATAGTAAATTATTCAAAAAATAATTTTCAACTGTCACAAATTTTAAATATCCCAGGGATTGACTTTTCTATAGTAAATTATTCAAAAACTAATTTTATACTGTCGCAAATTTTAAATATCCCAGGGATTGCCTTTTCTATAGTAAATTATTCAAAAAATAATTTTATACTGTCACAAATTTTAATTACGCCAGGGATTGACTTTTCTATAGTAAATTATTCAAAAACTAATTTTCAACTGTCGCAAATTTTAATTACGCCAGGGATTGCCTTTTCTATAGTAAATTATTCAAAAACTAATTTTATACTGTCACAAATTTTAATTGCGCCAGGGATTGACTTTTCTATAGTAAATTATTCAAAAACTAATTTTATACTGTCACAAATTTTAATTGCGCCAGGGATTGACTTTTCTATAGTAAATTATTCAAAAAATAATTTTATACTGTCGCAAATTTTAATTACGCCAGGGATTGCCTTTTCTATAGTAAATTATTCAAAAACTAATTTTCAACTGTCACAAATTTTAAATATCCCAGGGATTGACTTTTCTATAGTAAATTATTCAAAAACTAATTTTATACTGTCGCAAATTTTAAATATCCCAGGGATTGCCTTTTCTATAGTAAATTATTCAAAAAAATAATTTTCAACTGTCACAAATTTTAAATATCCCAGGGATTGACTTTTCTATAGTAAATTATTCAAAAAATAATTTTCAACTGTCGCAAATTTTAATTGCGCCAGGGATTGACTTTTCTATAGTAAATTATTCAAAAACTAATTTTATACTGTCGCAAATTTTAATTACGCCAGGGATTGCCTTTTCTATAGTAAATTATTCAAAAAATAATTTTCAACTGTCACAAATTTTTAATTACGCCAGGGATTGCCTTTTCTATAGTAAATTATTCAAAAAATAATTTTCAACTGTCACAAATTTTAATTACGCCAGGGATTGCCTTTTCTATAGTAAATTATTCAAAAAATAATTTTCAACTGTCACAAATTTTAAATATCCCAGGGATTGACTTTTCTATAGTAAATTATTCAAAAACTAATTTTATACTGTCGCAAATTTTAAATATCCCAGGGATTGCCTTTTCTATAGTAAATTATTCAAAAAATAATTTTATACTGTCGCAAATTTTAAATATCCCAGGGATTGACTTTTCTATAGTAAATTATTCAAAAAATAATTTTCAACTGTCACAAATTTTAAATATCCCAGGGATTGACTTTTCTATAGTAAATTATTCAAAAAATAATTTTTATACTGTCGCAAATTTTAAATATCCCAGGGATTGCCTTTTCTATAGTAAATTATTCAAAAACTAATTTTATACTGTCACAAATTTTAATTGCGCCAGGGATTGACTTTTCTATAGTAAATTATTCAAAAACTAATTTTATACTGTCGCAAATTTTAAATATCCCAGGGATTGCCTTTTCTATAGTAAATTATTCAAAAAATAATTTTCAACTGTCACAAATTTTAATTACGCCAGGGATTGCCTTTTCTATAGTAAATTATTCAAAAAATAATTTTCAACTGTCACAAATTTTAATTACGCCAGGGATTGCCTTTTCTATAGTAAATTATTCAAAAAATAATTTTATACTGTCGCAAATTTTAAATATCCCAGGGATTGACTTTTCTATAGTAAATTATTCAGAAAATAATTTTCAACTGTCACAAATTTAATTACGCCAGGGATTGCCTTTTCTATAGTAAATTATTCAAAAAATAATTTTCAACTGTCACAAATTTTAATTACGCCAGGGATTGACTTTTCTATAGTAAATTATTCAAAAACTAATTTTATACTGTCGCAAATTTTAAATATCCCAGGGATTGCCCTTTTCTATAGTAAATTATTCAAAAAATAATTTTCAACTGTCACAAATTTAATTGCGCCAGGGATTGCCTTTTCTATAGTAAATTATTCAAAAACTAATTTTATACTGTCGCAAATTTTAATTGCGCCAGGGATTGACTTTTCTATAGTAAATTATTCAAAAAATAATTTTCAACTGTCACAAATTTTAATTACGCCAGGGATTGACTTTTCTATAGTAAATTATTCAAAAAATAATTTTCAACTGTCACAAATTTTAATTGCGCCAGGGATTGACTTTTCTATAGTAAATTATTCAAAACTAATTTTATACTGTCGCAAATTTTAAATATCCCAGGGATTGACTTTTCTATAGTAAATTATTCAAAAAATAATTTTATACTGTCACAAATTTTAATTACGCCAGGGATTGACTTTTCTATAGTAAATTATTCAAAAAAATAATTTTATACTGTCGCAAATTTTAAATATCCCAGGGATTGACTTTTCTATAGTAAATTATTCAAAAAATAATTTTCAACTGTCACAAATTTTAATTACGCCAGGGATTGACTTTTCTATAGTAAATTATTCAAAAACTAATTTTCAACTGTCACA